>VNKC01004953.1:0-44821 GCA_008042775.1 Drosophila pectinifera
TATATTTATATTTAATATATATATTTTTATATATTATATATATATATTATTATATTATTATATTATATATATTATTACCCATGTTAGTCCTATAATTTTTTATATATTCTTTTCCAAGTCCTTCAGATTACATATGTCTTGAAAAGAGATTCACCCAGCTCTCTCCGGATTTTTCCAAGGAAAGCCCTTCAATGAATGTGTGGAAAGTTGGCCTCCATATCGCATCGGATTGGTGTTTGATTATGGCCAAACCCCAAATACCCCAACCCCCCTCCCCCTCCCCCTGCTCCTTGTTTTTCATTGTGCAAATGCACTTAAAGCGCAAATGGAAATCGACAAAGCAAAAAGCAGGAGGACGAGCCTGGAAAATGGGTATGAGAGGCCGAGGGCAGGCGCCGCATAAAATTTTAGTACTGTGTACGTAATTGAAATGGCATTTACCATTAGCCGAGCGAAGGGCAAAGGGAGTGGCTGTCCGGAGGGGTCAGGGGGTCAGGGGGCGTTGCCAAGGCGTGGCAGCGGACAGGATACACGCGGACACACGCGGACACACGGACACCGACACGGACACGGAGGAAAGCAAAAACCGAGTCGACAAAACTTAATAAAAATCAAAGAACGAGGTGTGGCCCATGGCAGGGTCAAGGGGGGAAGGGGTTGCTGGCGGAAAATGGAAATGGTTACTTGAGCCAAACCAAACGGAAGGCAACTGAAAAATGAAATCGTAGCGATAGAAATTAAAAGCCAAAGCTGGCCACAAAAAACAAAGCCAGCTTGGGGGGTAGGAGCTCGGTCACAGCGGGGGGTGCTGACGAGCGAGCGACATTGATTGAAAGCTTTCACTTGCTTGCGCTTTTAAAAAAGAAACCACACACCGCCCCATGCTCCCCCCAGATCGTCCTGCAATCCTGGTTTTAGCGAACACGCCTTGGGGCTATTTGCATATTACTATGCCAGCTCCAAGCCCCTCTTTTGTTCATAAAAATCAAATGAATTAGGAGCAGCCGTGGAGGAGGCAGCAGCGAGGATGAGAGCATCGAGCAGTCAATTAAAATTGAAATAACTATTCCTATTTGAATATTCCAAATGCTGATGAGGCTGTGGCTCTGTGTGGTGTTTGTAAGCAATTAACTTGACAAGCTCTTACGGGGCGGACATGGCGTATACGTGATGTGGGACTAGCTGTTATGCTTGGCAATTAGGCAGCTTTTAAGTATTTTATTTGCCAGTCCAGCAACTAGCTTGACTTGAGCTTATAAGAATATGAAATATATATATTACCTAGAGATTTTTTATTACTAGGGATTAGGGGTATATCCACTATAAAGTCTTTTCTGAGGCCCTTAAAAACAATTAACTTGACAAGCTCTTACGGGGCGGACATGGCGTATACGTGATGTGGGACTAGCTGTTATGCTTGGCAATTAGGCAGCTGGAATCAATAAGCGGGACTTTTAAGTATTTTATTTGTAAGTCCAGGAACTAGCTTGACTTGAGCTTGTAAGAATATTAAATATATATTACCTAGAGATTTTTAACTTCTAAAGTCTAGAGATATATCCACTGTAAAGTCTTTTCTGAGGCTGATAATAATATTTATTGAAGCACTGCAAGTACGAAGTTACAAGGCTTATACAAGATATTCATATTTATTTGATTTAGCTTAAATTTAAACAGACTTTCCCTCACATGTTCCGGAATACTGTGCCATAAATAATTCCCATGAATCGTACTCCCTGTAAACACGGGCCAAGATTACATTTACAAAACCCTTTTCGGGGCATACATTTTCATTATGATCTGCCCACACACACTTATCACCCAGCATATGATTCAGTTTTAAGACCATATCCTTGCTGTCCAATCTCCCCAGCAAATTTGCATATGTCTCCGAGGGAGGGCTCTTCTCCTTTTTTTTTTTTTGTGGATGGGATGGGATGGGTGGGAGGGATATATTATGATAGTGATAGATATAATCAAGTTGGGCAAACATCAACAAAATATTAAGTTACCCGCGGGCGCACTGTCTCATGTCCCCCGATGTCCCGGTGTCTTGGTGTCTCGGTGTCCTGATACTCTCGTGTCCCTCACACATGGCGTGTGTATATCCTGGCGCTCCGCAACAACAAATTACGGCGGCTGCAACAACAACAGCAATAACTACTCATGTCCTGGCAGGCAACAACAACAACAAAAACAATCAGCTAAAATGGCAAAAAGGCAAAAACCCGCGACAGCGTGACTAAAATGCGCACGTCAATCCTTTTTCCCTTGTGCCAGCCCCCCTTCCCTTACTACCCCCCTCTACTATTATTCCAGGCAGTGTTTTTGTTATTGTTTTTCTAGCCGTTGTTGTTGTTGTTGTTGCTGTTGATTTGGGCGCGCCAGAAGTCGGCCATGTTTACGTGCTTTTTAAATAGACAAGCGACGACGACGACAGCAAACAAATAGCTAAAAAAATAATAGGAAGAATAGGAAGAACCCAACGAAACTGGGCACAAAGCAAAGAAAACACAGGAAACAAAGAGCGACAAAATAGGGATATGCCTCCAAAGAATCGAATAATACTCTATAGTCTAAGCATTATCCTTGGGACTTGTACAATAACTTCAAGCATTATTCATAAACAATAATACAATTTATAGATATATTCCAGTGGGTTAAGTGTTAAAGGAATTTCAGAAATTTGTCAATTTAGAAACAGAATAAGTTATATATAATATTTAGCTTTATTTACTTTCTATGACTTCTTTATACTAAGTCCAGAAAAGGATTTTTATTTAAAATATAATGTATGTGTTTATATATTTTTCCTAAGAATATTTTTACCATGAGTATTTTTCTTTCTTAGAAACAGAATAAGTTATATATAATTATTTATTTCTATGTCTTTTTTATATTAAGTCCAGAAAAGGATTTTTATTTAAAATAAAATGTATGTGTTTATATATTTTCCCTAAGAATATTTTTACCCTGAGTATTTTTCTTTCTTAGAAACAGAATAAGTTATAGATAATATTTAGCCTTATTTTCGATCTATGTTTTCTTTATTTAATATAAAAATCCAGAAAAGGATTTTTATTTAAAATAAAATGTATGTGTTTATATATTTTCTCTAAGAATATGTTTAACCTGAGTATATAATACCCTCAAGTAAGCTTTAGACATACTGTTTGGAATTTGTAGTATGCAAACACATTATTAAGTTTATTAATTACCTATAAATATTAATTTTTATTTTCTTGTCCTAAATATGTGTCCCCAAATCCCCACAGCTCTCTAGAGTATTTAAAATCAAAAAAAGTAAGCCAGCCCTCGTCAGCAAAGGCAAACAATATCGAGCGCAACTAAAGTGTCGCCATTAATTTCCTGGCGAAAAACACAATACAAAACAGGACTCAGCATCGAAGTTGAAATTGAAAAGCCTCGCTGAGGAGGCGAAAGGAGAGGTCCTGGCGACAATTAGCACGCATTGGCCATAACCATAAACGGCAAACAACAATTAGCAGCAACTATTTTTGCTTATTGGCCCTAAACAACGGGCCAGAAGAGGGTGCTCCCTGGGGGGAGTGGAAATGACCCAGACGCCAGCAGACAGGCCAGCAGACAGAAAGTTGTCAACGGCAACAGAAGTGATAAGAAAATTTCATTTGTAATTAATACTAAGAGGCGCGACGGCGGCGACAGAGAGAGAAAATTCGGGCAGGGCGGAAAATTCGTGGCAGCCACAAAAGCGACAACCACAAACCGAAGAGAGGGATGCAGTGGGGGGGCACAGACGACTGTGCTGTGCTGCCATGGCACTCAGGGCACTGTGAGAAAATTTAAGCCTTATTATGTATATTCCTTGTTATATATTTTATTATATATTTAAATATGTCCTTTAAGGATTTTTTATAGTTTCTATTGAATTTCGAAGAGGGTAATTTAAAGTTTTGTAAATAATTTATGTTTTAGGAGAAATGTTCCATAAATAAAATATGTTGAAATATGACTAAATAAATATTAAATAAATAAACTAAATATTTATATTTATGAACCAGCTTAAGGCATTATAAGGATATTTTATATATATATAAATTATGAAATAATATTTAATATTTACACAAAACTTCCAGACGTTCTCTTTGCTCGGGTAACTCTACTTTGTAGCCCTGATTTATTTTATTTTTATTTTATTTATGTTTTAGGAGAAATGTTCCATAAATAGAATATATTTAAATATGACTAAGAAGTTGTTTTATCATTAATCAAATGCATTAATATATCTAAACTAACTTAAGGATGTATTAGGATATTTTATATAATATAAAATTTAATATTTACTGCTGCTCCAGTGACTCTACTTTTTTATGTTTATGTTTATTTTATGTTTATTTTATTTATGTTTTAGGATAAATGTTCCATAAATAAAATATGTTGAAATATGACTAAGAAGTGGTTTTAACTTTAATCAATTGTATTAATATATCTGAACTAACTAGGATATTTTATATGAAATAATATTTAATATCTACACACAACTCCTAGACGTTCTCTTTGCTCGAGTAACTCTACTTTGTAGCCCTGAATTTTTTCCAGTGCACCCTCGGACTGGTGACTTTTTGCCCTGCTCTCTCGCTTTGTCGCTCTGCGCTTCTTTGTGCAGCCATAAAAATTTGTTCAACATTTTGTTGCCTTTTATGATTGCCAATGCGGGGCCAAGGAGCCGAGGCGGGGGAGGAACGCAGGAGAGAAGCCAACAAAGGAGGGGCGTGGCAGGCAGGGGGGGCCGTGCAGCCAGGTGCAAATTTATAAATAGAATTCAATGAACAAACAAAAACCATGGGAGAATGGGAGAACCAGCGAATTGAATAGAAATTATTTGAGATGTTGTTACAAAAAAAAAAATCGTAAAAAAAACACAAAAATCAAGCATTGAAACAAGAAAAACTGTTGCTTAAATTTGGCAGAATAAAAGCACATCTGGCTTAATGGGAAATAGGAGTCCCGAACGAACTCCGAGTGATATATATTCCGGAATAGAAATAGCATAAAAATGGCTCTCGGAGGAAAACTATTTCTCGTTTTAACTAGAAGATTGATTTACAATTTGGCTGACCTTAAATACTTCTCTGTGCTTTTCTTCTGACCAATTTTGGTATGCAACCATTTTGGCTTTCAGCTTCGGTTTGGCGCAGTATTCGAATGGAATTAAACTTCAAGTGCGCCGCAAAAATTACTGAAGCCAAGGGGGGACCCTTGTAAATCGCAGTGCGCAGTGCTCCGACCACAGCAACAATTTGTCGACAGCGGTTAAGTCCTCGCCCCCTTTTTGGGTTGCCAACGGGTTAAGAGCCGAGCATGAGGCACTGCGATGACTTTGAGCATTTAGAAATCCATTAATTTCAATCATTGCCAGTGACTTTGCAATATTATTATTATTATTGTTATTACTCTCGTTGCCTTTTACTTTTCGCCCGCCCCCTTTCTCCGCGAAACGTCACAAATTTTCAAGGTTTTTTTGTCCTGGCTTTTTGCGCTTTTTAGAAAAAGATTGGAAAGGGTAAAAAACTAACAAAAAATGGTAGAGTACTCTTGGCTGTTTTGGCGTTGAGCTTAGCTTGGCTAAATAGTTTTGGAACTGGTATTTATAAGCAATGTATTTAGCAAAATATTTATAATTAATAGAAAAACAATAAATAATTTATTTAATAATTAATAAAATAAATAGAAAAGTATAGAATATCATTTAAAGTATTAAGATTCGATTTTTTACACTGGCTAAAAACCATAAAATACCTTTTACAATGAAACAATACTTTACTTTTGAAACTAATAAATTTCTAACTATATTTTATTTAATATAATTTAATTTTGCGTTTTAAGAAGTTAAATAAAAACAATGGGAGTTGCTTTTAAAACAGTTCTCAAACTTGGAACGTATTTTTATAAATAATCTTGGCTCTTATAATTTCCATAATATTTTTATATGTGACTCTCGGCTTTATACTAATTTCTAAGCAGAAAAAACCCTCCAGCTTATTCATTACCCAGTAAACATGCCTCTTCTATCATAATAACACCCGTCAGAAAGTTTCACAAGGATATCAAGAGTGGAACTCGAGTTGCTCGAGGTCCTGGGAACTCCTTGCCGGAAACTACAGTGCATTCCGCCCTGCACTTTGCGGGTAGCTCCAAGGACGAGAGGGCAGCGGATGCGGGGGTTCGCAACGCGTTTTAATGACTCAACATTTTCTTGACTTTGATTCGAGTCGCGGAAGGAAAGAAAAAGTGCAGGTTGCTTGGTCCAAAGGGTTGCCGCCTCTGGCCAAAGGCATTGGCCCGCTTTTTTTCTCTCTCTGCCGGCTGTCAAAATAACAAAGTGCTTCAGCTGCATTCCCGCCTGGCCAGAAAGAAAATTATGGTGGCCAGGGAGCGGGGGCTCGGAGGAAAGCCAAAAGGCAAAAAGTGTCGATGAATGTTAAAGTTAACAAGTGACGGAAGTGAATTTACAGGGCGGGGGGGGGCAAAAAGAGCAAGGCAGCCGCAAAACAAAAAGCAGCCAACGAGCTGGCGAGCTGGCAAAAAGGGAAAACCAACTCGAACACGAAAAAATTAAAAGGCAAGCAGGCAAAAATCATTTTCACAAAGTGCAGGACACGAAGGTCCCCCGAAAAAAAGGACTCGACCACACTGGGGATGCTCTTCTAGTGAACTTGAGTACTGTCTATAATTCCAAGGATATTGTAGATAATCTATTCATTTAATGTTATATATTCAAATCATTAATTTTTAGAATTTTACAGCAAAAGAAAAAATAAGTTTTAAAGTATTAAGTATAGCCAGAAGCCCCAAAAGGGATATTATATATATTCCATAAAGGCTTCTGCTCAATATTAATATAAGAAATCAATGTGAGAGCCCGAGTCTTACAGGATATACTGTGAAGCAAGTCCTTTGCGCTTTTCCCATCATATCAGGTATTTTCTGTTTGCCACATACAAACATATCGTTATATATTGTATATATGTTTGCCCCATCAGACCTTTGACATGTTCGCGGCTTATTCATCACACACAGACTTTTCTCAAACATTTACCCCTCTCTTACCGCTCTTCTCCTTGCAGTTCTGCTCGCCGTCAGCTGGGAGGATTGGTGGACATACGACGGCATCTCTGGTAAGCCCTCCCCCCGCCACGATACACCGCTTCACCCGCCGCCGTTTAAGTTTCATAAATACCAACAACAAAGTAAATTTTAATCAAAGCTCAACAATAACCACGGACGAAGGCGGAAAGTAAAATTTCAGCCAACGAGCAGCACGCGTCGCTAAAGCAACAAAGTTGTGGGCGAGAAAACCCCGGGCAGCGGGGGGCAGGCGGTTTTCTACCTGCCCGTGCAGGGGGTGGGTCAGGGAAAAGCCATGGCAATCGTTGTTGCTGCTGTAAAACGATTTTCCCAGCGACTGAAGCTGCACGCGTGAAATGCATGGAAAAGGACCAAAGGATAAGGAGATGGGAGTGCACGAGCAACTGCAGTCGCAGAAAAAATATTAGCAAAGTTTATTCATCAAGACTATGTATATTTCAATTATTAAATATCCAGAATTATTTATTATTTTTTAACCAGAATCATATTTCTCTTTCAACCTGTTAGCTATAGTTTATTGTTTATTTTGTGAAGTGACTTTTGCATATTATAGTTTTCCTTTGAATTAGTTTTTTCAACATTTTTCGCAGTGTGCAAAATGGACTGGGAGAGAGAGAAGAATAACGGGGACGAAGCCGATTTGCAGCTGTCAAATGGAAAGGCAGACAAAGTATTCACAGAGAGAGAGAGAGGGAGAGAGATGGACAACTTTCCTTTTTTCGCCATTGTCTGGCGCTGAAACGTGATAAGCAGAGGCCCAGACGGCCGAGGAGAGCAGAAGAGGGCGGGAATGGCAGAAGAGAATCGTAAAGAGCGGAAAGAGAGAGAGCGGGAGACCCCCGAATCGCCGCCATGTGTCACTAGTGGCGGAGAAATCGGGGCAAAGGTCCGTGGAGATTATGTCCAGACAGGACAGCAGACAGCCGATAAGCGTTACTCTTTCTCCCCTCCCCCCTCTTCTTATTCTCCCTTTTCTTTCCCCTTATCCCCTTCCCCCATCCGCCTTCCCAATTCTCCGCTTCCTTCCTTGGAAGCATCTTTCTTAATCTTATTAGAGACACAACGGCGACGCCATTTGCACAAGACAAATGCATAAATAAGTTCAAGTGCTTTGAATTTTGAATTGGATTTGCCGTCCAGGGAAAAGGTGACGGGGAGAAGTGAATCCGGACTAGAGCGCCAGAGAGAGATGCTCACAAGAGAGAGAGGAAATAAAACGGTAAAGAGCCCAGTTCAGATAGAAAAACTGTACTAAACAACTAGAACTCCCAGACTGTACTTAAGGCGGTCGATCACACTTCAAAATTCTGAGCAAGTTGATCGGATCTAACTTATTGCCTTTCCTTAAACACAGAAAATATAGTTTTTGTGAGTAAATGGAATTATTAAAGTAAATCAAGAGGTTATTTTTTGGGGAAATATAATTAAATCATTTAAAAATAATATGCAATCCCTAGAAATATTTAAAAATAAACTGTTGGTAGGGTATTTCTCTGCCTAGAATGTCTTAAAGAACTGGAACTCCCAGACTGTACTTAAGGCGGTCGATCACACTTCAAAATTATGAGCAAGTTGATCGGATCTAACTTATTGCCTTTCCTTAAACACAGAAAATATAGTTTTTGTGAGTAAATGGAATTATTAAAGTAAATCAAGAGGTTCTTTTTTGGGGAAATATAATTAAATCGTTTAAAAATAATATGCAATCCCTAGAAATATTTAAAAATAAACTGTTGGTAGGGTATTTCTCTGCCTAGAATGTCCTAAAGAACTAGAACTCCCAGACTGTACTTAAAACGGTCGATCACACTTCAAAATTCTGAGCAAGTTGATTGGAACTAACTTATTGCCTTTCCTTAAACACAGAAAATATAGTTTTTGTGAGTAAATGGAATTATTAAAGTAAATCAAGAGGTTCTTTTTTGGGAAAATATAATTAAATAATTTATAAATAATTAAATAATTAAAAATAAACTGTTGGAATAAATCAATTATTTTAGTTGTGCTTGACATTTTAAGAAAACTTACTACAAGCTGTTTAGGTTCCCATTATCTATTATTTTGCCTCTAAAAATCACTTATTTTCTCCCCGTGTAGGGACTTGAAAATGGGGTATCTTGTAACACGTGTTGTCAACAAATTGCATCCGAAATCCGAGGCGAACTTTGTGTCTCTTTTGGCATAAATAAATTTGCATAAGCATTGCATGCATGTCGGCAGGAGCACAGGACTCCGACTCCGACTCCGACTGCGGCCAACAGGACGTCGGATCCCTCGTCAGGGGAGCGCCACTGAGTGTTGCTCCAGGGGGCAGCCGGAAGGCGGGGATCGCAGGGAAGAGGGAATGGGAAAGAGGGGCCGCCTCGCTAAGCCTCAGCTGCAACTGCAACGGCAACGGCAACTGCGTCGGCAACGTGCCACTTGTTTAACGTGATTTGCACTCGCAACGAGCCAAATAAAGGCGGCCAAATGGAATCAAACGGAGCGTGCTGCATACCTCCGGTGGCCACCGAAAGCGGGGAGTCTCCTCTAACCGCTCCACCTATAAAAAACCGGGTAGAAGCCCGTGGATCCAGTCGGCCAGCCAGTCAGCCAGGCCACTAATGTTGTTAATGGCTGCTAAAATCGTTTGCCAATTGCCTCATTGACTCGACTCCCCATGCCAAAGCCAGACCGCAATTTAATAGACTCGAGACTGCAACATCCTCCATCGCGGCCTTATCTAAAGACCTGCCCTCACTCCGGGTTCAGAGACTCCTGCACTGGAGATGAGCTCGTGACACGAAAGCTTCATCATCTTAACAATATTCTGCATAGAAATCAGACATTATATGGCACATAGCTTAATTTATATATTATATATACCTGCAACTTCAAGATCACTGCTCAGCTCTGTAGAGTTAATTACCTAACCCATTCACGGCCTCATCTGGCGGGCCACCTCAGCTGCTCTTGTTCTTCCGCTCACTTAAGGATTACTTCTACCCAGTCCTTAGTCCTTCATCCTTTATTTTTATCCGCCTCTCGCTTGGCTTCTATTTTGGCTAATGCGATGGCGTCGTTGAGGTCAACAATCGCTTAAACGCGAGTACGTGGCATATCTATGATTGAAGCTCCTGATTGCGGCCTCGCAGCGAACGTGTTGATTTCCAGGCATCCTTCCCTTTTTCCTTTTCTCTTTCTCCCCTCTCCCCTCTTGCCTCTTTCCCCTTCCCTCTGGCCTCTGGCCTCCAGCAGCGAGTTTTCCACCAAGCTCGTACTACGTGTCGTATACGCAATGCGACTGCAGGCGAAGCATTTTTATGGGATATGCCGGCGCTGGAATGCCGAGCGGGCTTTGAAAGTTCATCCGTGGGAGTGTGTGCCATAAATGGGATTACAAGTATCCGGAGAGCCAGGAGCGGATTTAATAATAGGTTGATCTTTGAGTAAGAAAGCAAATAGTTAGTAAAATATAAGGTGAGGGAAGAGCGATAATTAGAGACTTAAACTTAAACTAAATTGAGGGAAACTTATAGAGGCTGTCTTAAGTGATATATATTTTGAAAAATAAACAAAAAAGTAAAGACTTCTTATACCAGAACCCATAGGGGATCTAGAATACACCTCATAAAGTTCCAAGAATCTAAAAAGAACACAAATCACTGGTGACGAAACTCTTTCAATTGCTGAAAATACAACAGCCATAGATTATAACAATTCAGCAGCAATGGCAGGAGAGCTGACTGCGACTTGCCATGGAAATGCCAATAAAAAAGTCAGCCTATTGTTTTTCGGGGCAGCTCAGCTTGATTTCATATTGCCATAAATTAAGCTGCCCAGCCAGATAAAGTTGGCCAAAGTCGGATAGGGAGATGGAAACAGTGGCAGCACAGACACAGCCACAGCCACAGACACAGACAGAGACACAGCTAGAGACACAGACAGAGACAGAGGCCAGAGTCATGGATAGAGAGAGAAAATAAACCTGCAATTTTACTGGGGGCCTAGGGCTACAAGGGAGCGGGGTGAGGTGAGGAGGAACTAAGCAAACCGCACGAAATTAAAGCAGTCAGGGGGCTGTGGAGATGGCTTAGTTGTGTGGCCAGAATCAAACAGACGCAAAAACCAAAAAACTAAACCGATGCAGGCCAACACCTATGCGGATGCAGACAAATATTGTAATGGCCTCTGGCCTCCGGGCCTCCGGGCCTCCACCAGTCCCTCCCTGGCCCAGTCCCTCCCTGGCCCAGTCCCTCCCTGGCCTTTATTTCTTGCTGCCATTATGCAATTTGTGGCAAGTTTTTGCAGCTCCTCCGCCGGCTGCCCCCCCACAATTGCGGTCAGCTCGGAAACTTTGGTAACAGTTTGAGGCGAGCCGGGTTCATAAATCTCCATGCCACCCCGGACGGGGATCGAAGCGGGGAGCGAAGCGGTACAAGGACGCTTTAATAAAGACAAAAAATCCCTCCATCCTTCCAGGACCCGCCTTCTGGGGGCTCATCAATCCGGAGTGGTCGCTCTGCAACAAGGGTCGTCGTCAGTCGCCGGTGAATCTGGAGCCCCAGCGCCTCCTCTTCGATCCCAACTTGCGACCCATGCACATAGACAAGCACAGGGTGAGCTCTAGATCACTGAATCTAAAATATATAAAATATATATCTTAATGCTGCTCTGTACTTACAGATATCTGGGCTGATCACCAATACGGGCCACAGCGTCATCTTCACGGCCGGCAACGATACGGTGGCCAACTACGATGGCATGCAGACGCCGGTGAACATCTCGGGCGGACCGCTCTCGTACCGCTACCGCTTCCATGAGATCCACATGCACTACGGCCTCAACGATCAGTTCGGATCGGAGCACAGTGTCGAGGGCTACACGTTTCCGGCGGAGGTGAGTCGCCATCCCTGCTCTCTACTCTCCACTCTCCGCTATGCGGTGTCACTCTCAATTTCCGGCCAAGGGTGATGCCTAAATTTAGCATAGGACACTTTGACACTTGCTGGGGGCTTCGAGGATTCTATTTCTGCCCCGCCTGTCAACAGATTTCCCTCTTTAACAATTCAATTGTATGCCGACGGGGTCGGGGCTGAGTGTGTGTGTGTGTGGGGAAGTTTTTCAACTTTTCTTGCGTCATTTCATTGCCATCCAGGCATCGGCATTCAGGATTCAGGATTCAGCATTCGGCACTAGGCACCAGGCACTAGGCACTCGGCACTAGGCACCAGGCACCAGGCACTCGGCACCAGGATCCAGGACCTCGACACTCGTCACTTGGCATTGTGTCTCCGGCAGTGGCTGTAAACTTGTTAGAACCCCGCCCCCAGCTCAAATATTTGCACAGATAAACGAGCGGAAGTGTATTTGATCAGCATTTAATGCAGCAAATGTCGATTTGTCGCTGAGAAAAACCATAAGGAGGGGCGCAAAATAAAATAAATAACAAAGTCAAAAAAGTCAAGAGCTCGGCGGCGTGTCCTTTGTCTGGAGTCCTCCAGCTCTCTCGGCGTTATCATCAGCCAGGTTCAACATGTTGGAAATTCGCCCCACTTGTCTGGGGCTTTGATTTGCCACCGCTTTTCCCCTGCTTTCCCAGCAGCCCCGAGCGCATCATTCACACTTTTCCGAGGCTGGGAAAATGGCAAGGCAGCTTGGACGGATGGAGATTTGTTAGGCTTAAATAGGTTTTTATGAGTTTTTCCAAGGAGAACTGAGGGAAAACATTGGAAAACATTTACAACTTATATTATATTTTCTGCATTATTATATATTATATATATTATTATTTTCTCCATCATGAATGATATCTAAAAGCGAGCAGGCCTCAGATTTGGCAGGACCTGCTCCTGATGGCTGATGATTTTGTATTGTTTTATTTGTACATTGTTCTCGGGGCGGAGAGGGAGGACATATTTATGTGTCATATGGCAGGCGTTGTTGCGACTCGCTCAGACACCTTGTCTGTCCTTGTTCGCCCCTCCCCCCTGCGAGTTTTCCCCTGCATTTTCCGGGAAAGTACACATGCGTGCCCCCGCTTGTTGTTTGTCAAATATGATTTAACCTCTCGGAGCCGGAGCCGGAGTGTTTTGTTCATTTTGATGTCAAGTTCACACACAGGCTCGCTTCAGTTGATTTGCCAGCGAGCACATTATTAAAAATATGTAAATACCCCCGCGTCTTTGATGGCAACATTTGAACAACGCAGCTCTTCTTGTTTAGTTGGAAATTTATTGCCTTGACTTAACTGATGATCCTGGCAAGGATATGTCTGGAATATCTAATCTCTCTCCCTGGCCAGATGGCCATTGATTGAGGCACAAGCTGTGGCGGGTTATGGGTCAAATTAGTTAATGTCCCGAGTTAATGAACTCATAACTCCCGACTGGCCGGCAGATTGCCAAATTTATGGCCGGGAAAAGTGGCTTGATTTTCAATATAAATATATACTTACTATCTACTGATTAATGGATAATCATTTCTCCTGGAACAGAGCTTGTAAGGCATTGGAATTTTTATTAGTTCAAATAAATATAATATAAAGGTAGATTATTGAAAGTAAATTTGAAATTGGGAAAATAGATAATTAATCAATAATAAAATAATAATTAAAAATAATTATTTCTCTGTTAACAGAGCTTGTAAGGCACTCCATTTTGGCATGGGAATTTTTATTAGTTCAAATTAAATTAATAAAAAGTAAAATAGTATAAGTCTAATGCAGGAGATTATTGGGAAAATAGATAATTAGCTTAAGCCTGAAACCCCTCAAAAATCAGCCCCTTAAATATTTAAAATTACCTTAACCACAAGTCCTTGTAAGGATCACATATTATAATTTTTTATTGCGATTTTCTTGCTTCTGGCACAAAGCAAATTCCCCAAATCAAGATGGCTCTTTGGCGCGTTTTTAAGAGAGTCCTTCGCTCCCGGAGGCTTAATCCTGTCGTGCGTCTGTCTGGTCCTTGGCCACTTGACTCGACTCGACTCGACTCGACTCGAGATGAGTTGAGTTGAGCTGAGCTGAGACGGGTTGAGTTCAGTTTCCCTGAGTGATGTGCGACACAGTTTTCATTTTTATTTCCATTTCCATTTTCATTTCCATTCCCATTTTCGTTTGGGTCGTCGTGCGGCGCTTTTGTCTGCTTTTCCAACCGATTTTCCCCCATCCCCCGTCTCGCTTCTCGCGGCAGGCAATCAAAAAGTGAGCCGCAGCTGCCACAACAAGCTGCAACAGCAGACTGCAGACGACAAACAAATAACGTTATAAATCTGTTGCATGTCAGCAGTTGTGGGCCCTCAACCTTTAACCCCTTGGGGGCCTTTTGGACCCTTCTCCCCCCTTCCCCCTCCCCCCTCTCAATGTCAAAGCAAATTAATTAGAATACCGCCCCGACCCCACCCCGAGCACAAAGTATGCCCTGTATTTCGGCTAAATTACTTCAACTACCGGGAAATCGCAGACTCCAATTTCCCCAGCGAGCAAAGGCAGCTTTCCTTTGCTCTGATTTTCCCCACTTGTGCCAACAATCGAGTGATTAAAACGCATTCTGGCAGCCTGCCTTCTCTGGCACTCGGTTTGAGCCCAAAGTGACAAACAATTGCCAAGCTGAAATCGGAGCCGAGGAGGCGGAGGAGGCGGCCAGGAAGGAGAACTATTTTTAAACGAGTCTGCTCATCTAAATAAAAAATCTGTAAATAAAGACAAGCTCAGCAGGGATGAGGAGTCGCAGCAGGAAAATGCTAGTGAAAATGAAATGAAAACCTGCTTTAAGTTGCCATCAAAAAAGGCCTGGAAAATATTTTAGAACTTCAAAAATATCGGAATGTATAGAGCTTAAATGTAAAAGAGAACAGGGAAATTAAGAATCAGGGTAAAATATATAAAAAAAAACAATTAAATCGAATTAAGAATTAAATAAATATTATAGATAATTGAGACTCCAAGAAATTTAGATCTTCGGCTAAGTATATTCAGTCATACATTTTACATAAATTTAATTTATTTATATGTATTGTACATGTTTTATAAAATCTATGAACTGTTTATATATATTTTTCAAAACATTTAATTATGCCCCAGAAACTTTCTATAAGATATTCTCGTAAATGTGCGAAACAAGATTAATTCCTTACCATTAATTTATTTGTTAAACTAAATTGTTTTCAGACTTCTTGTAATATTTCCTTCCATAAACTCTGGCTGGCATAAACTTAAAGTTATTTTAACAAACTAATTCAGTTAAATAAATACTATAAATAATTGACGCTCCAAGAAGTTTAGATATTCGGCTAATTATATTCAGTCATACATATAACATTAACTTAATTTATTTATATGTAATGTACATGTTTTAGAAAATCTATGAACTGTTTATATATATTTTTCAAAATATTTAATTCTGCCCCAGAAACTTTCTAACAGATATTCTTGGAAATGTCGTAAGCAAGATAAATTCCTTACTATTAATTATTAAATAAATTATATTATAATATTTCCTTCCATAAACTCTGGCTGGCATAAACTTAAAGTTATTAAAAAAAACTAATTCAAGCAATATGAAGCCCAACTTGCAATTGATTCCCCAGCCAAAATTCAAGCTGAAACCTATTCGCCGGAAGTCCTGCGTTCTCCGGCGTACTCCTGCGTACTCCGGCGTAGTCTGGCCTACTCCGGCCGGAGCGAAAGCCGCCTTAATGGGCTGCGCCTCACAATTTGATCTGCCTTAATGAATTCGTAATTGGCAATTTTAATTAATCCCCATGAAATCCGTACAAGATTGCAGCCGTGTCTTGGATTTCGGCAGCCGTTGTCATCGGACGCCATTGCGGAGGACCTTCGGGGGGGGTGGGGCCTTCCGGTGGATCTCAGGTGGCTTCTGTGGGCGTCTTTCCAGGTGTTACTTCTATTTGCAATGCACACTTGCTTGATTATACCCGGTGCCCTTAGGGTACAATGGTTTTAAGCCAAAATCGCCAGATAAACATGGAAGTTATTAAGCAATAAAGGGTTAAAGTGCCAAAGTGATTAACCCTCAATGCTGTGGCCACCGGGTATCTCACAGTCGACCCACTCGACTGCAGATTTCTTACTTGTTTTGATTTGTTTTGGCCCGCGGTAATTTAGCACTTGTCTTGTGGCTAAAATTTAATCACCATCGTGTGCTGGCCAGGCCAGGGGTTGGGCCCTGACTTAGCGATGAGTTCGTGAGGTGCTGCTGGGGCAAGTTGCCTCCGCCGAGTCACGTGCCCCAGGGTGCACTCTGCATAAAAAGCTTTCTTCTATTCCTTAAATAAATATTTTATTTATTTATTATTAAATATTTAAATATTTTTGTTATTCCAAAGAGCAGAACTAGAATTAAATTAAGATTATATAGCAGCATATACTCAGTATTTGTTGTACAAAATACATAAAATTATAATTATATTATGGTTAAATATATTTGTTTTTCCAAAGAGCGGAACTAGAATTGAATTGAGATTATATAGCAGAATATATTCAGTATTTGTTGTAAATAAAATTATGCAGTTAGTCCACAATATTATATTTCATAGAATCAAATCGTTTAGGGATTGGCTTAATTTTACCTGGCTTAATTTGATAATTTTCTCCAGTGTATCAAGCCTAATGGACTCACCCACTTAACCCCCTTCGTTATGGTCAGATTGGGGGGCTTTTGACCCCCCCCGCCCCCCGCTGCGGTCGGCAACCACGGGCAACCCAAACGACCAACAACCGACGATGGCTTAACCATTAATTTACGCGCTAACCATGAAGTACTTAAATATACAAATGTATCTGTGTCCCTATCTGTGCACTGCACTCACACTCACACTCACAGCCGCCAGGACACTCACAGGGGCACGGACATAGACAGCCGACAGGAGTGACTGGGCACGAACGAAAGCCAGAATATTTGCTGCTAATGAGGTCGTGCCGTAATTTCAGCAACCCGATCTGCACCCCACCTCAGCCCCATCCCCATCCTTGGCCCCATCCCCATCCCCTTCCCCCTCCCCATCCGCATCGCAATCCATCGCTAACCCCTTAAAGGGCTACCAGCGATTAAAGCGCCTTTTTTCTGGCTTTTTAAAACGCTACTAAGTTGTTAATGGGGCCTGAGTGGATTGGAGGGGGCGGGCGACGGGCGACGGGTAATGAGTTCGGCGGAGTTCCTGATTGGATTACGAGGCCAAGTAAGTGGGGTGAGCGGGGTAAGGCGGCTAACTCAGGTGCTAAGGCGGCTTTAAGTAGACGAGAGTCAACTTCAGAATAGCAGAAAGCCTTTGTTTTTTGTTTAAATATTTTGTATTTTAATTTAACGTTTTTTTAGTAGTTTTACCTACCAACTACGTATACCTGAAGTCTTCTTAACTGCATAACTTGGCCAAAAATGAAATGATAGCCAAATGATACATATTATTCAATTCGCCATTAAATTCTTAATTATTTAGGAATTAAATATGAAAAAAAAAAAGAAAAAAAATTTTGGTCGATTTTTGAAAAAATGATAAGGGGTTACATCATTAAAATTGTCAAAAAATTGACAAAAAATTTATTTTTGTTAATTCCTAAATTTGAAATGCAGATTAATTAACCAAATAAAAACTAACATAGAATTGCTTTCCGATTTAAAATTAAGGCTGTTTTGGCTTAGTTATGAATATTTTTAACATTGATTTTTGCTACAAATTAGGATATAAAAAACCAATTTTAAGACCCAAAAATGCATACCTTCTTAACTGCATATCTTGGCCAAAAATTAAATGATAACCAAATGTTAACATTTTTTTATTAGCTCCGCCTACTAACTATATATTTAGTAATCAAAAACCTATTATATTTAGCATGCCGAATATTTTATGGGCCTTCTGGGACAAGTCAAAGGATTGAGTCAAGTAAATTAAATATAAATAAAGCATTTTAAGCCTTATAATATTTTTAATTATTTGCCAAATCTAGACACACTAGAGAGGGAGAGAATACATACATACTAAACATTATGGAAATTCCATATTAAAACATCTTGGAATAAAAATTCCACATATTTATAAATATAACCAATTAAATATCTATACATATCAGGACCTAAATATTGATATACAACTTATAATCCATATATATATATATATATATATATATAACCCCAGCTAGGTATCCCTGGTATTAGACTTAACCACCTCACGCATTATCCTTGGAGGATACCTTTGCTCAGCATTTCCATTTGGTCGCGATTTGAAAACGCCAGCGAAACGCGTTGGCTGCTCATTTCGCAGCCTCCTCTTATCCTTTAGCCGTTATCCTGTCTGCGGCGAATGCACAGGGCATAATTAGCAGAAAGTGCTACAAGTGCATTGGCCAAGTGCTCCGGCAGCCATGACAAACTGTGGCCAGGAATGTAGCGATCTAGGGGTCCTGTAAATCTGCTCCTGCCGCTCCTTCTGCTCCTGCCCCCCTCCGCCGGTGTGTCTGCTGGTGTGCGTGTTTGACAATGTCCCCAGTGCGTTGTTAAGCTAATTTGCTTCATTTGTCTAGAAAACTGACACAGGCCGACGGAGAGGGGGTCAGACATAGGCGGCAAAGTGTTGACATGAGGCCATGTTCTCGGCCTAAACCAGGACCTGCTCCTCATTCTGTTTCTGCTGCGGCTCCAGCTCCTGCTACTGCTCCTGCTTCTGCTCCTGCTCCTGCTCCTGCTCCTGCTCCTGCTCCTGCTGCTGTTGGCCATGGCCAATAATATCGTGCCCGGTCAGTGCAGCACGAAAGCCAAGTCAAGCGGCTGAAGGGCCAAGATTGCCTCTCCTTCCTGCGTCGCTCCAAACCAATAAGACTGGGCTTACCTCTGCGCGGCAAAATATAACGCACAGTGGCAGGGATTATTCAAATATTTATAGATATTTTTATTATAATATATTTTTTTAATATATTTTTATATAATATAATAATATATATATAATATAATATAATATAATATATTTTTATTATAATATATATATATTTATTATGGGTTTTGGAGTTCTATCTTTATAGCATAAGTAAGACATATTTTTTATGGACTAGAAATGTAAAATAAAATTCTATATCAAAGGTTGGATCATTAGAACTTAAACTAAAACTTTTTTAAATATATTTATAAAGGTATACTTTAAATAGTTAATTTATTACATTTTTACTCTAGAGCTTATACAGACTCTAGTGATTTTCTATAAGTTGTTCTATATATCTTATCAGTATTTATTATCACAGTTAAGCACAGCTCCTAAATTAGTTGCGACTAATCAACAATCTATGCTGATAATACTTAACTGATATTTGTTTAAATGTTTTCATTGATAATTTATTTTAACTGACTTGCGTGTGTGGGATTTTAATAATAATAACTCAGAGTAGGAAGAAATATTTAACTGGAGTATTAAAGTAACATACTTTCTGTACTGTAACTAAGAACTTCTCTCTAGCTTATAGCAATAAATCAGGCTAGTACGTCACCAATTTCTCCCACTGTGCGGGTCTATGGGGGTGAGGAGAGCTGGGGAGGCAGAAGGACCCACTGTGCTGGCCAGGCAAAGTTTCAGCAGCTGGCGTAGCGCTCCTGCTCCTGTTCGTCCTGTCTCTCGTTGTCAGCTCTCTGGGCGAGAGGGGCAGGGGTCGAGGGGCGGAGGGGCGAAGGACTCCGGCTAAAAGTGGGGAAGGCACGGCTGGGCTCTACGGTCTGTGTGGAATCCATGCAGGGAAAACATGTGTAATTGATCTGATTAAGTTGCCTTTGCTCGGCGTGTGCCTGTGTCTGTGCTGGGCACGGCGAGTGTGCGTGTGTGTGCGTGTGTGTGCGAGTGTGCGAGTGTGTGCGAGTGTGTGCGAGTGTGTTCGAGTGTGTATGTGGAGCAAGAAATATGCCAGGAGCTTGCTTTGTTCAAACAAACAGACAGTGCGAAGGAGACGCTGGCGGTGACTGGGGCAGGGGGCATCCCCCTAACACCGCTTAGGCTTTTGGCTCTTTGCGTTTTGGCCGAGTTGTTGTCCGGCTATTTGCTGGTACTTACACTATTTTCTGTTCGTGTTGTTGATGTTGGTGGTGGTGCTGCCGTTGTTGCCTTTATCCTGGCCCTGTGTTTGCCATAGTTGTTGTATTTGTTGTTGTTGCTGGCGTTCGTGTTTGTATTTATTTGCTTTGCCACAGGCTTTGGCTGTTTAATGAAACGGAAATATAACATTTTAGTTTGCGGTCAAATATTGTATATTTTCCCCTTGTTGTTGTCCTGAATTTGCTACTAAGCACACACACACACATACAGGCGAATTAAGAGGGGCAGGGGTTCATTGCCTTTATGATTCAATTTCAAGGATATTAGGCCGAAGGTGTGAAGGCGTTCACAGTTCACAGTTTGGAAGGGGCAAATGGGGATAAGTGTATTGAAATTAAAGCGAAGGCCTTCAATTTTAAATTGTTTATTTATTAATTCTCATAAGTATGCGAGTGGAAATAGTAAATAACTGAGATATATGAAGAAAGCGGCAGTTTTAAATGGTTTAGAGAATAAATACCAATGAAATCGGTCTATAAAGTCGTGTTTTTTATAAAATTCTGCGTCATATTGTTAATGAATTAATGAATTAAGTTTGTTAAGGGAAAGTTCCAGTGTTAATTTCTTGTATTTAGTGGCAAACACCTCGTAACAAATATAATTACACAATTTGCACAGTCTCGCCCCTCGCTTAAAGCAAACATCAGGCTCCGAGCCTGTACACTTCCACTGCGTATTTTCCTCAACATTTTTAATTAGCCAGGAAAGGAGCAAAAGGAGCCGGAAACTGCTGGCGCCATCTGCCGCCCAAGTGGCGAAGCTGCCCCGGCTTAGTTGTTCAGTTTGGTCATGCAGTTAACGCCCTGGATCTGTTCGGCGCCGGAGTAAGTGGCTTTTGTGTGCTGTGAGTGAGCATTACTTATGCTCGGACTGTGGCCCGTCCTCGGGTCCTCGAGTCCTTGAAGTCCTGGTCCTGGCAAGTGCCGAGGGAGCCTTGGGGGAGCTGCAAAACTAACCATCTTCAGTTTGCAACGGTCTCGTCAAAATTTCATTTGCATCTGCATTCCAGAATATACATAACTATATGTACATATCGTACATACATATATGCATGCGGACAGTGCGTTTCACAAATATCATGTGTTGTAAAAGCCAAAGCTTCTAACTTTTGGCCATGGTTTATTAATTATTTCTTCAATTTATATATACAAAACAAACTATGGAGATGACTTTAACAATAGCAGTGAAGTTTTATATATTTTATGCACATTTTATAATTTAGCGTGTCTATCACTGTCTTCTTCTTCTTATCAAGCGAAGTTGGCCGCACTTCCTTAGATACTTATCGTTTTATCGATACTTACTACTAAGTACTATTATATTTATATGACGTACACACTACATTATATTAATTAACAATATGTTCACACTTAATACTAATAATACATATGCTTACATCATAAGTATTTTCAAATATATAAATGCGTTTGCAATGCAAAATGTTCCTGATATTTAGCTAAAAGTATTTTTCTATGATTAAAATGGAAGCTTTTTTTTTGCGAAACGCACTGTACGCCGCCGAGTTCTTCATTTTTGGATAGCAACTTCTGTTCTATTTGCATTAGTTGCCATTTTTCCAGTGCCCCGCTCCGACCCGCTCCGTCGCCTTTTGGCCAGTGCCCCGGCAATTGCAACTTCACCAAACACTCGGGGAAAGGAACTTTGGGAAATTTTAATTTAATTTAATTTTTATTTGCCTTGCTGGGCACACATTAAAATTGCAGCATGTAGTTTTTTAATATTTAAATGCATGCCTCGCCTGCCCGGTTCTTGCCGCTCGTTTCTGGCAGTTTCCTTTGGCTCCTTGCAGCTCCCAGGGAACTCCCAGGGCAGGGTTCACAATCGAGGCAGGACATGTGCTGGATTCCGGGGTTCGGGGGATCGGGGTCCGGGGGCAGTATGACTATTAACTGCCCAGCGCCTATGGCCACGCCCCCAGCCCAGTGTGTGCGTGGGTGTGTGCTCTCTCTGCTATTATTATTATTATTTTCACTATTGTCTGCAGCATTTCCTTCCGCTCGGTGCGTCTGGCCTGGTCAACCAGCGAGTGCAGCCCCGCACACACACCACACACACACACACACACTCAAACCCTCGCAGCACACACACTCTGAAATGCAGAGGAGCAAACATATCCCAGACCGAAATCCCCCCGAAATCCGTGTACACATGTTACACAAGCTCACAAACATTTGCGGGGGATGCTTGAAGAGTAAACAGTAGATTCTCCAATATATAAGAATATATAAGAGGCTCACAGAAATATATTGGAAGGATATTTGCTTAGATTTCATATGTAATTAAAGGATTATGCTTATGAAGGCAATTATTTCTGCGGCTTCCGATATCAGCTAAAAATGTACAATGTTTACACGTCTACTTTCCCAGGAAATGATCTGTAATATTAATTATCTTTAATTTTATAATAATTTCCTTAAGAAAAGGTACTATTAACTATAAATTATATATTAGTCAGTAAGTTTATTTTATATTGAACATTGATTGCTTCGGGAATCATTGATTATCTGAACAAATCTTTTGATAACAGATAAAGCAGCCCTCGCTCTAAGCCTTTGCTTTTCTATTCATTTGCGGTATCGACTGCTGCTGCCCCTGCTTTGGTCCCTCTCTTGCTCTCCCGTGTTCTTTACCTCTTCCCTGTCCCCGCTGTACCCCTCTTCCTATGACTCCTTCACTGCAACTCTCTCTACCCCTCTCTCTGTCTCCTTCCCTCTGTCACCTTTTCTGACCCTCTCTCAACCCATCTCTCTGTCTCCTTCTCTGCCCCTCTCTACCCCTCTCTACCCATAAGTCTGCCGCTCTCTTTGCCACCATCACTGCTCACTTCTCTGCCTCTTCTTCGCTCCCCTCTCCAGCCCTCTCCCCCCCTCACAAACCCACTCCTCATGCTCTCTTTCGATTCTTCTTCATCCGTAGGCGTGTTGTTGGCGACGTGAAACAAAAGTGCAAATGCACATGGGCTGTGTGGAGAAGGAGTGATAGAGGGGTGGGCGGCAAGATTTAGCAGCCAAGAGCAGCAGACATGCCTCTGTCCCTTTCTTGGCCCTTTTGGTGTCTCGGCTAAAAGCAAAATATTTGTTGTTTATGCTGCTTGATCTGCCCTCCACAAACGTGCGAGTGTTTGCCCACGTGTATTTGTGTTTGTGTGCATTTTGTTGATAGTTGGGATTATTTTGGGGCAATTTATGCGAAACAAGGCGAAAGCCTTAGATGACCCTCTTCTCCTACCCCTCTGCTTCGTTCGGCCACGCCCCCTAGTTGTGCCCTACTGTACCGTGCCGTGTTGGTTGTTGTCACCGCTTCTGTATGCATTCGGGCTTAAATTGAGCAACAATAAAGTTTTGGCCACAGCACACAAGAAATAAAGAACGAAGGCAACACAAAAAGAGTCTCCAGTCCTTATTCCCCCCAGCATACATATATATATCCTTACTGAAGTTTATCCTTTGTTTTTGCAGATACAAATATTCGGATACAATTCCCAGCTGTATGCAAATTTCTCAGATGCCCTCAATCGCGCCCAGGGAATTGTGGGTGTCTCCATTCTGCTGCAGGTGAGTAATCCCCATCCATAAATAGATTATATAAGCGATTATCGAGCGAGAAAAAGGAAGAACTCTTTATTTCGATTTATTTATATTTAATTTATATATTTATATTTCCAACAGCTGGGCGACCTCTCCAATGCCGAGCTCCGCATGCTCACCGAACAGCTGGAGCGGATCCGCTATGGCGGCGATGAGGCGTTTGTGAAGCGGCTGTCCATCCATGGACTGCTGCCGGACACGGATCACTATATGACCTACGACGGATCGACAACGGCACCTGCCTGCCACGAAACAGTCACCTGGGTGGTGCTCAATAAGCCCATTTACATAACAAAGCAACAGGTGGGTAATCTCAGATTACTTAACCAGAAATTTCATGGCTTTAAATTAAAGATCTCTGGCAAATCACTCCTAATATAAATGAGAAACTCTGTAACACAAAGTAAATGTCAAGAACTCATTTTTTTCCAACCGAATTCATCAAGTTGCTTCCCTCTCCCCCCCCCGAGCTTTTTGAGTGATGAGCACCTTAATGTTTGTTAATTAGTATACAGTGCTCCGATGTCCGCTGCTCGCTGGCTGTCTTCTGTTTTATTAGCTAATTTCATTTAAGTTTTAAATTAAGTTGCCGCCGCTGGAGGAGCAACAAAGTGGATAGTGTCCATAACTCAAAGGAATGGTGAAAAGCCACACACACACACACACATTCAGCGCGAGGGAGATAGATGGGAAGAGAGAGAGAGAGAGTTGGAAAAAAATTCAACACAAATGTTTATTAAGTGCAGTGCTGTAATAAAGACGCCAAAAGGAAGAGGGAAAGGATTCGGGAGCGGTTGGCCAGCAGCGGCATACGTGTAAACAATGTAAACAGAGCAAGAGGGAGAGGGAGAGGGAGATGGTAGAGGCAGACAGAGACAGGGACACACAGCAGACTCAGCAGGCAGACTCATAAAAACTTCAACAAGCTCAATGGCACCCATGGGCACATGATTACAACTTGTGGCAGCCGTGGAGGACCCAGGACTCCGGTCCACGGCTCCGTAATTTACTGGCTGCACGGCACACGAAAGACGAGAAAGAGAAGGGCTATGGAGGCCATAGAAAGAGAGGGCAAGCGAGCACAAGAGAGAGAGAGAGAGAGAGAGAGAGAGAGAGAGAGTGGCGAATGCACCTTTGCTGGCAAAGCATAATTTACCAAATTAAAGTAACACCCGTGGGCCGACAGCGGGGGCTGGTGGTGGGATAGCACCGGAAGCTGCGCGACATGAGCTGAAATTGCAATTAACCCATTAACGTGCACTCCGGAAGGCTGGCGGGCGATAGGGTTAAACGTAGCCCGCAAAAGTCACCAGTCCAGTCCCGTCTATATGTAATTATTCAGCAGGAAGATCAAAAATTATAAGAATACTTTCAGTACTTTCTCACATTTCAATCCCTTGCAGAATGATATTTATGATATATATATCATGATGTATATATATAATTTTATATATATATTTTATTTCTCACATTTCAATCCCTTGTAGAATAATAGTTATTATATATATATCATGATGTATACATATGATTTTATATATATATTTTATTTATTTTATTTCTCACATTTCAATCCCTTGTAGAATGCTATATATGATATATATCATGATGTATACATATGATTTTATATATATTTTATTTATTTTATTTCTCACATTTCAATCCTTTGTAGAATGATATATATATGATATATATAACATGATGTATAAATATGATTTTATATATATTTTATTTATTTTATTTCTCACATTTCAATCCCTTGTAGAATGATATTAATGATATATATACCATGATGTATACATATGATTTTAAATATATATTTTATTTATTTTATTTCTCACATTTCAATCCCTTGCAGAATGATATTTATGATATATATATATCATGATGTATACATATGATTTTATATACATATATTATTTATTTTATACTTCAATCCCTTGTAGAATGATTTTTATGATATATATATCATGATGTATACATATGATTTTATATATATACTTTATTTATTTTATTTCTCACATTTCAATCCCTTGAAGAATGATATTTATGATATATATATCATGATGTATGCATATGATTTTATATATATATTTTATTTAAGGTAGCTATATATGCATTCAGGACTAAATCTGACAGTTTAGTTACCAGATTTAATTAAGAGGTTCCGCTTCGAATTAACTGCGGCTCCTGCATTCAATTGCAAGTTCACTAAATGTAACCGCAGTCCGCCCAAGAACAGGCTTTAATCCTTGAGTGCCATTTGGGGATGGATCCTTTCGGGCTCTGCCCACACACACACGTAGGCGAGTATCGAGCGTAATTCACACTTGAACGGGCACTCCGTGGAGATACAGCTGCCACTCCCCCCGGAAGCCCTTAACCCTCCGCAGCCGACGTGGCCCAGCGCTCGTCGCTCTCCTCAATCAACATCAACCCGGCCACGTTGTCGTGAAAAGCGATTTTGACGGAAGTCAATTGATAAACAGATTGAGTAGATTAAGTGTTATTGACTCGTTGTTGTTGTTGCTGCTGTCCCATCGAAGCTGTGTGTGTGTGTGTGTGTGTCCGGGTTTCACAGGATATTCTTCCTTTTTCATTTTTTCGTTGGAATTTTTGCTCAGCGAGCGCTTATTTTTAGGATTAGCAATTTGTGTCAAGCGTGATTTTTTACCAAGTAGGATCGATGACTGCTGCGCGGCTGCTTGTGTGCGAAAAAGTTTATAATTATGCACGTTAAATGCTTGGCAGACTGCCTGAGTAGAATGGATGGATGGATGCAGGGATGGATGGGGGGATGGATGGGTTGCCGGGCTTATCTTCATCTGCGGATTGCCATTGTTGATCTACTTCCGAGTCTCGAGGGTGGGACCGAAGGGAGTGATGCCTGCTTAAAGGGAAATATAGTGAGATTATAGAGTCCTTGCTTAAAATATTGTAAAAGCACACATTAATTAAAATATGCGGTAAACACTGCGTATGCGTGACTTAAATATAATCAGTCATACGCAGTAATACTAAATAAATCAGTCATACGCAGTGTTGTTGTATTTTATAAATAAATTAAATAAATAAATAATAAATAATATAGTGAGATTATAAAGCCCTTGCTTTAAATATTGTAAAAGACACACATTAATTAAAATAGGCGGAACACACTGCGTATGCGTGACTTAAATAATTTTTATATTATTAAAATCACTCATACTCACTTATTTAAATCACTCATACGCAGAGTGTGCCGAATATTTGTTAGTTTTGGGAAAGCCCTAAAGACATGACTAGATATTAGTCAAATACTGTTTAGTAATGACTTAAATAATTTTGATCTTATAAAAATCACTCATACGCAGTGTTAGTTTTGGGAAAGCCCCAAAGACATGACTAGATATTAGTCAAATATTGTTTACTAATGATAGTATAACTTCTTAATTATTTCTTTAGTTGCACGCCCTGCGGCGCCTGATGCAGGGCAGCCCCGACCACCCGAAAGCGCCCCTGGGCAACAATTACCGGCCGCCACAGCCGCTCCTGCACCGGCCCATCCGCACCAACATTGATTTCAAGTCGACGAAGACGAACGGCAAGGCCGCCTGCCCCACCATGTACCGCGAGGTCTACTACAAAGGTAGGTGCAGAAAATAAATAATATTACATATTACAATACAATAAATAAATATTGTATAAAATATAATAATATCTAAATATTATTCCAGTTTTGTCCCTTTATAAATATAGAAAACAGTTCAGAAAAATTCTCTTTGACTAACATGATGTACTTTTCCATTTCCGTTTCCCATTTTGCAGCGACCAGTTGGAAACAGAACTAAAACCCAATGACGTAATGGCGTAACGCAGCATAACGTAAGCGTAGGCGTATGACGTAAGTAGCGAGCGGCGTGCAACAGGAGCTTCCACTAAACATACATATAAACATGGCCATGCCGAGGATAAAGGGGACGAGAGAGCGGCAAGACGGAGGGAAGGATCACAGCGGAATCAGCGCAGAAGAAATAAATACACATACATATATACATAGGCAGTGAATAAACCACAAAGGAATAATATCGATAGCGATTACGATTACGATAATTAGCATTAAATGTGCATTTTTTTGTCTCGAAAATCCCGATAATCAATCAGACCTTGATTGCAGTCAGCAGGGGTAAATGTGCTCTTTTTTTTTTTTGAGTGTGCGTAGCGTAAGTACAATAACGATAACGATAACGATAACGATAGCATAACCAGACATAACCATCAACGTAATCCATGAAACCGAAACATACTGTATATTCTAAGTTAGGCCAGAGAATGTGAAGAAAAGATCAAAATAACAGAGAACTAGTGTAGAATTCTGGCTGGCATTATGCAAAACCCACCCAACAAATAACAGACTCTAGGTCCACACATATATCGGTGGATTTCTATATAGAAACCGTTTGTATTTGCCCCGTAATTGTGTATAGACAGGCTGCTCCTGATGCGTGTGTGGGGGTGAGTCTAAAGTTAAGTAATATAAATAATATTATATATAATATATATAATAATTAATGAGCCAAAGCCATATTTATAACAGATGGATATAGATATAAATGCCTTCCGTTTAACATTCCATAATTTAAAGAACTTATCACATTGATAATGAAATTTGAAAAGTGCTTCTGGAATATAATATTAAATGCATTCAGAAACTTGTTTAGAAATTCAAT
The DNA here is from genome assembly GCA_008042775.1 of Drosophila pectinifera. NCBI lineage: Eukaryota > Metazoa > Arthropoda > Insecta > Diptera > Drosophilidae > Drosophila > Drosophila pectinifera. The sequence goes on from VNKC01004953.1 coordinate 28,517, forward strand.
TTAGCAGGGATAAAATTCAATTAAAAATGAGTTCTGGAATATAATATTAAATGCATTCAGAAACTTGTTTAGAAATTCAATTTATCAGGGAAAAAATTCAATTAAAAATAAGTTCTGGAATATAATATTAAATGAATTCAGAAATTTGTTTAGAAATTCAATTTATCAGGGAAAAAATTCAATTAAAATTATTTGAACACACAAATTAATTCTTTAACCCATTTATGTTAAAGTAGGTAATTTTTCTTTACTTACATATTTTTAATGAATTTTAGTTCGAACGAAGTTGGCTCTAAAATCATCTCCAAAATTACATTTCAACATTTCTGTTTGGTTAGCAAACATCGCCGATTGGGTTAACATTCTCTCACACTTAATTGCAAATTTTAAAATTATGAACTTGGGCATTTTTAATACGTAATCCCAAAAGTGTAGCCACCGCCCCCGCCGCTGCCAACGTTGGCAGCGTGGCCGCAAATGCGTGCATTTTGCATTTTAAATGCACTTGACCGCAGCAGCGTCCAGTGTGCCGCCAGTTTCCCACCGGCTTGTGTAACCGAGGACCTTATCAAGCCAACGCGACCAGGGCCAGGACCAGGGCCAGGACCAGCGGCCCCTCCGGGCCGCCCTGAACCGCCGCCCGGGGATGTCAGGCTGTCGCTTATCGAACGGCAAATGCAACATGAAACCACAAAATCTGTTGCGGTTATTTAAAATCACGTTTAAATGCGAGAGTGCAGCCAGTCGTCAGGGGGGGGATGCTTTTTTTCTACTCCTTGTTGGCCAGCATTAAAATCAACTTTTTAATGGGCGAAAGGAAAATGATTACGTATACGCCGCGTGGCCAGGGACATGGCCGAAAACTGGCCAAAGCTGCATAACTTTTTGCGGGGGGTCCCTGCCCCGTAATGCCCCATCGAAATCACATAATAATTTGTATAAATATTTGCATTATTTGCACAAGTTGACATTTTTGCACTTGTTTTTGTGCATACATACACTCGCTTTTCGCATTTCGAAACTTTCCCAGCTCTTTGTTTCACTTTGTTGGGGTTCAGTTTGTGCATTGTGCTCCGCTTTTGTTTTATTTTGGTCGAGCATCAGGGGATTTGCCAATGGGAAATTATTACTTAAATTAATACATGGCAAGAGTAATTTATATGAACAAATCCAGCGGCAGCGGCAGCTGCTGCCCTCAGCTGATACCCTGCAACTTTATTGGGAGACGAGGAGAGTTGAGAGTTGAGAAGTCCTAGATATTTTCAAAAAAATCTGGAAATAATGGATATAATTTAGGTGTATGCAGATATTTGGCACTTAAAAAATACAAACAATATTTATTCTTCTATTCTGAAGTTGCAAAAACAAATGCTTCGAAGTTACTTATCGACTTGATCATTAATCTCGGACTTATTGAATTTAAATCAATATTTTGGTGTCAGCAATGGCCACAAGCCACTGATTTGCCAGGGTACCTTTGAAAGCCACTCTGGTGACCTAATTAGCCCGGCTAGGGCATGGCCCGGTCCATCAGTTTATTTGCTGCAAACTCAATTCCAACTTTGGCTGACTTTCAATCAATCAGATGGTCGGGCGGCGGGTTGGCAACTCTGGCCAAACTGATTTGCGGTGAGTTGTGCACGAAGTTATGCTGCAGGTCGGAGGGGGGCGGGTGTTGACCACTGCATCTGGCCAACAGGACCAATGGACAGGGCTAACCTGACACATATTGGCGGAGCTGGCAGGAGCTGGCAGGAGCTGCAGACCGCAGACTCTGAACGGAAGCGGGCACGAAATTAAACCCCGGCACCCGTTCCACCGCCGAGCCTTCTTAATTCATTTATTACCTCAGAAAAAAAGTTATATACTTTCGATCCACGCTATAGGGTAGCGCATAGTTCGTCACTTTGGCTGACAGGAACAACCATTTTATCGCTGCCATAAAAATTGCGGCTGAAAGATTTATAGACCTAGCCGCCGTAGTTTTTTTTACTTCATTTCATTTTCATGCATATGCAGTGGCGATTGCAGTCGGCCATTTCGGCTATTGGCCATTTCGGTGATTATTTTCGATACATTGAAGGCGTGGGTGAGCGGTTTCCACGGGTTTTCCCAGCCGGTCTCCTGACCCGACCCACAGATAAAGGACTACATCGATCATGGCCGCCGGAGCGCAAGCAACCCATTCAGGGCAGACCTGCAAATATTGCAATTTGACAAAGTGACAAATTCCCAGCCGTTCGTTTATGTTGAGTACAGGATAAAAAGTCTACCCTATACAAAATATATTACAAAATATCCAATATGCCAGAATTGATATGTTTATGTGGGCTACTTTTGGCTTTACATAAAACATTTCTAAACCCAGACAAAATAGGGTTGATCCAATGTAGGGCTGCACCATTTAATATAATTTTTAACACTATTTGTTATTTTATTCTAAGTAATATTTAAAGCATCCTTTCACAAAATATTCACGAACCCTTTAATATAATTTTTAACACTATTTGTTATTTTATTTTAAGTAATATTTTAAGCATCCTTTCACAAAATATTCACAAAACATTTAATATAATTTTTAACAGTACTTGTTTTTTTTCTAAGTCATATTTTAAGCCTTTCCTTTCACAAAATATTCACAAACCATTTAATATAATTTTTAACAGTATTTGTAAATATTACTTCAAGTAATATTTAAAGCATCCTTTCACAAAATATTCACAAACCCTTTAATATAATTTGTAACAGTATTTGTTATTTTTTCTAATTAATATTTAAACCATCCTTTCACAAAATATTCACAAACCATTTAATATAATTTTTAACAGTATTTGTAAATATTATTCCAAGTAATATTTAAACCATCCTTTCACAAAATATTCACAAACTCTTTAATATAATTTTTAACAGTATTTGTTATTTTATTCTAAGTAATATTTTAAGGATCCTTTCATAAAATATTCACGAGCCCTTTAATATAATTTTTAACAGTACTTGTTACTACTTTTCCATGTAATATTTAAATCCTTTCACAAAATATTCACGAACCCTTTAATATAATTTTAAACAGTACTTGTAACTATTTTTCCAAGTAATATTTAAAGCATTCTTTTTAGAAAATATTCACAAACCCTTTAATATAATTTTTAACATTACTTGTAACTATTTTTCCAAGCAATATTTAAAGCATCATTTCACAAAATATTTACGTATCCTTTACTATAATTTTTTACAGTACTTGTAATTATTATTCCAAGTAATATTTAAAGCATTCCTTTCACAAAATTCAACAATATATTAGTTTCTAATTATCTTATTAAAAATCGTACTTTTAATTCTAGTCTGATTAATCATTTATGGAAAACTCAATAAACTCGTATAAATTTGCCATTTAATTTATATAATCCTTTCTTGAATTGATTTTATATATAATAAAATAATGTATATCTTATTTATAGATCTATATAATTTGGAATTATTATTACTAATTCACTTTATTCATTGTGTTCATTTTATTATTACTAATTCATTTAGAACCCATTACTTTATTAAATAATTATCAATTTGGAAGTGCTTAGCCCGAAAATGTGTTTACATTTAACTAAACATTCCGCCATCTGGTAATCGCAATGACAGTGAAAAGCTTGAACTGATTAAGAACGGCTTATGGCAAAGGGAGGGGGCTTATGATGTAACAGTGTTCCAGGGGATCAGGGGACTCTCGAGGCATTATCATACCGGGTTCACGTTCACGTTCACGTTGCTTGTTTTCTCAAAACCCGAACCCGAACCCCAACGGCAGATGAGCAGCCACTTGGCCTGGCCAACAGACTGGTTATGCAAATACAGCCCCGAGAAAGGGGGGAGGGGTTGTGGAGACAACCCACAGGGATGCCGCCACAAGAGACTAATTAAATTATGGAAATTAAATTGAATCGAGCATATTTGTTGTTTGCAGTTCATAAATTTCCGCAGCTAAACTGTCCGTAGCAGCTAATGTGACGCCGTGTAAATCATTTTACAATAAAACGCACAGAACAGCAACGGCAGCAGCAACGGCATGCACACTTAATTATGACATCATTAATTTTTAATAATGACAATTTTGCGACAATAAATCACTTAACTAACACAAGTGCACACAAGCGGCCATATGCATGAAATTAGTGAACTTTAAACAATGCCAAGCGCGCTTTCATGAGCCTGTGTGTGTGTGTGCCATTAAGGGGTGTGTGTGTGTGTCTGTGTGCGTGCTGGGGTGTGCGTGCTGGGGTGTGCGTGTGTGTCCTGGGGTGTGGTGTGCCTGAGCAAATAAACAGATTGACTGTCCCCATTGCCTTGTCCTGGCATTGACTGATGGCGGCCAGGATGCAGACTCCGAGTGCCGTGCAGGGGATGAATTTAATTAATCTCGCTACCGTCAGTTGCACACAATTGCAATTAACTTGCAACACTCGCATAATTACAGGCGACCTCATGTTTTGCTACTTATCAGCATCAACATTGACCCAGCGCCAGCCCGCAGCAGCCAGAACTTAATGCCCAGTACTAATCAGACCTGGTAGTACCCTGTATTCTGCTCTTATCCCCTTTAGGCAGCCACTTTAATTTCAAAGAAAATACTTAAAAGTTCCTTTGGGTTCCCTGTTAATTTATTTTAAATTAAAATTAAGATTTATTCACATTATTAATTATTAACTTTATTTCCCCTAGCCGCTTATGCCCTCTTTCTAGCCACAAGCTTATCCTGACACATGCCTCGTCCTTGTCCCTCTGTCTATCTGCCTTTCTATCCGGTGTGTGTGTGTGGGTGTGAGTGTGTGAGTGTGTGTGAGTGTGTGTGTACTGCTGTGCTGTGTGCGGGCAGTGGTTGGCTCATTGGTCATTTGGTTGCAGCTCGGTTGGTGTTAGCGGTTGCTCGTCATCGTCATCGTCATCATCAGGGGCTGATTGCGAATGTTGTTGCAGTTGCTGCTGTTTGTTAATGCCTGTAGAGCACAAAGCTGCTGCTGCTGCAACTACTGCTGCTGCTACTGCTGCTGCTGCTGCCGCTTCCGCTGCTGCTGCTGCCACTGCTGCTGCTGCTGCTGCCTTGCGGTCAAGCGAGGCACCTGCCTTCCATCAACCCCCCTTTGCCACCAATGTCGCTGCAAATTAACATTTTGTAACGCGTTTCGGTCGCCGCCGTGTTTTCATTTCACACTTTGAGTGTGTGTCCGTGTGTGTGAGTGTGTGCGACATGCATTTGACACAGGAACTGGACAAGGCAATTGCCCAGGCCACGCCCCAGGACCAAAAACCAGCCTCCTCCACTCCATTCGCTCCTCTGGCAAATTTGTTGTATTTGCGCCTGATTGCCAAATCAAATATTTGCCCCACACAGAGAGATACAAGTCAGCCGAAATGGACAGTAATTTCACAAAAGTTAGTCCAGGAAATAATATCAATTAATTATTAATTAATTAATAATAACTGATTATAAAGACCTTAAGTAATCAGGCCAAGACTGTGAAAATATTTGGTTATACTTAGACCAAAAGGGTTTAGTTGTGTAATTTAAATATTACAAAATTTCCTACAATTCACAGTATTTCTACATTTTCATGTGGTCAGTAATTTCATAATAGTTAGTCCAGGACATAATACCAATTACTGATTATAATAACTGATTATAAAGACCTTAAATAATCAGGCCAAGACTCAAAAGGTTTAGTTGTTTAATATAAATATTAAAAGATTTCCTACAATTCAAAGCAATTCTACATTTTCCTGTTCTTTATTAAAAAGAAATTAAGTTTAGCAAAGATTTATTATTTTATTTATATTATTATTATTATATTATATTATTATACATATTTATTATTTTTATATTATATTTATTATTCTTGAAATATAATAACTTAGCCAGCAAATATTTTCACACATTTTGTGCTGTGTAGCAGGTCAGCAAATAGGTTGAGGTTGGCTTCCATTTCACACATAAATAAATAATAGAGTTCTCGGACGAGGGGGGGAGCGAAGGGTCGCACACTTTTGGATTTCAATTTGGCAAAAATTGTTTAATTCGCACAAACAAATTTGGCCGGAGCTGTGCTCACAATCCGCTGATTGTTGGTAAATTCTGTTGATTTCTTGTTTGCACAAAGCCCTGAAATAAGCCACAAAAAATAATACAACACCCCCCCACACACACACGCCAAAGAGCAGGATATAGTGAAGGGGATATAGTGAAGGGGATATAGTGAGTGTGGGCCGAGCACCCAATGATAACCTATCAAACTAGACGATATCTACTATAACTAGGCAGAAAAAACCAGAGTAAACACACACTTTCTCCAAGGTTTACCTGGGGAGAATCACTTAGCGGCGTAGTAATGTAAATTTTTTTGGAGCAGCAACTCCACCGAATAATCCTATATATAGAGTACTATACATAGAGTGTAATTAAACATATACGATATATATATATTCATCACATAGTGAAACCAACTAAATGCTTTGTATGTTTAACGAATTAAGTAGCGAAACCAAGGCGAGCACCAAGTGTGTAGTGTAAAAATCGGACAGCCGGAATCGGAATAATATATATGAATAAAGGATATACCGAATGTAGCATCAGCTTGCCCCCTTGTTGTGTGTTTAAATCCCCCGAATATAGTGCTATATACCGACATGTGTAAAAAGATTTGCAGGCCACAAACTATATATAATTATATACAAACAGCCCTAAAACAATATATATGTATATGAGGACAACAAATATACGACTATATATATATATATATGAAAGCGTTTTTTCACTTTTTTGTCTCTGCTGGGGTCTAATCCCCGGCCTGGAGGAAATTACCTGTAACAGGGCAACAATTACTTATTTCCGAAAGCATTCACCCCGCCGCCTTAATGACAAAGGCCCAAGGAGGCGCAGGATAATGGCGCAGGTCCTGGTGCAGGCACAGGTAAGCACATACTCCTCTGGAAGAAAAAAAAAAACTAATTTCCGCCACGCCCACCGACAACAATAAAGCTGCGATGTCGCCATAAGAGGCACAAATTAAACCGAAAATAAGGGAGAACTTAAGGATACCCTGGAAGTTGTATTTTTAATGCATTTTAAAATATATTTTCTGTTCAGTTCAAGTACCTTCCAGGTACTTAATTTAATATACATTTATTTTGGGTATAAATGCAGTCTTTGAGCTCGTTATAGCCTCATAAATTTATCAGGTAATTTGGCCAAACAGCATTTCATTTAATAGTTTGCTTAGCTGCCGCCCCAAAAATAAATAAATATAAATATAATAATAAGATGATAAAATGGATTCTCGTGTTGGCCGAGTTTATGCGCCGCCAGACGATAAAAATCTCTTTCATTTCCCATTTGAATTTGCCGGCGCGGCACACGCGTCTTATCAAGGCATAAAAAACGAGACAACGGGAGTAGCGAAATAAATGCCGGATATCCTGGCTCTGGTGCGCAGCTTCCTCCGGTTTCCAGCCCCTGGACACGGACACGGACACGGACAGGGACAGGGACCCGGATGCGGCGGATATGGGAATATGGGGTACTCCGGGGCAATGGGGCCCCGTAAGAGCCGTGTTAATAGGCAGCGGTAGCAAATTTGTTAAGCAAACGCCCCCTGGATTCCCCGAAGGTCCTAAGTCTTGGCTTTAATAGATTTTGCCGCATTTCGATTTCTCCGAGGCCGAGTTCAATGGCCATTCCGCCGGACTATCGATTATATGGCCAGCCTCGATTTTCTCCCTCTAATTTGCGGCTGCCGTTTTCAATTTCACGGGCAAACACAAGAGCCCCACAAAAAAAAACATACAAAAAACTGAGGGAAAAAATATAGCAAATAGCAAAAAGTGCACACACAAAAAACCAGAGGAGACGATGACGTTCCCAGACATTTCACTTTTCCTCGCCTGCAATCGGATTACACATGCAAAACAAAAAGAAGGACGATGGCCAAAAGGATGCCCCCCGGAAAAACAAACACAAACGAAACACAATTTCGATACTAAAAAGCGCCGCAGAATCAAATCGGAGCCGATGCCGGAAAACCTTGGGGAAAGCCAAACTATGAATGCACTTGGTTCGGTTTACCTGTACATATAGGCAAAAGGATACCCGAAGGACTAGGCCAGGAGGTGGCTTTTACCAGTCAGTTACTAGTTTTATGTTCTGGCTTTTATGCTAGATTATACTGTCTGCATTTTCTGAAAACTAATTGGGGCTGCTTTTATATTTTATAGTTGCTATTATATAGTTTATATATAAATTTATAGTTTTAAAGTATTTATAGTTTAAAGTTTATAGTTTATAGTTAAGTTATAGTTTAAGTTAAGTTTGGATTTTTGGTATACTTAAATTGATTGACGATACTTGTGATGAATACAAATATTTTATTAAAACAAAGTGTGGAGTAACTATGTAAATATATTAAAATGAAGTCTATAATTTATTAGGTCTTTTTCTGGTAATATTTTAATAACAAAAGAATTTGAAACCATTAAAATCATGGTTGCTACAAATTATTCTTTAAATGTAAAATAAAAATAAGACAAGTACTTTAATGAATTTTAACCTAATGGATTTTTGGTAAATAAAGTATGTCATATAAACCCCTTATTTGTTATGGAGTCCTTAACCATCAGTTGACTTAATTTCTAATGAATACAAATATTTTATTAAAACAAAGTGTGGAGTAACTTTGTCTATAATTTATTAGGTAACATTTTAATAACAAAAGAAACAATTTGAAACCAAGTATCGTGGTTCCTAATAAAAATAAGACAAATACTTTTATTAGTTTTAACCTAATGGATTTTGGGTAAACAAAGTAAGTTGGATAACCCTTTTATTTGCTATGAAGTACTTGATTTAATTTCCTATATTTTCAAGAGTTTTTTTCAGGCTCTTTGAAGGGTAAACTTTTCCTACAATTAAGTGCTCTATAAAGGTTATTTTTATAGCATTATATCAACCTTTATCTGAAAAACTAAAAAGAGAACACACACTTTCTGTGTCATTACTTTTCCTGGTAATTACGAATCGAAACAAGACTTTCCCTGGAATATCTGCTATTTTCTTGGGCAATTGGTTTATGGTAGTCCCATTTTCGGGCCACTTTCGATCAGGGCCGCTTCCTCCCTGGACCGCAAAGCTAATGGACCCCGCATTGGGTTCGGGCCAGGACTGCGACTCAGATTCTGGGCTGTCAAGCGCGTGGCCGGCAAATTGGAAATATGAAAACTGCAAACTGAAAACTGGAAGTGGGATTGCGATTGGGAGTGTGTGTGTGGGTGTGTGTGTGTGTGCGAGAGAGGTGTAGAAATCAACAAACACAGGCAAGGACTCCCGACAGGTACTGGCCGGCTCCTGGCCTCGGAAGCCGGATGTTGCAGCTGCAGCAGGAAGTGGCAAGAAGGGGTCCCCCAACAAAAGAGGAAATTAAAATATGCAGACCGAAAACCGCGCGTTTTGAATTTTCGCGCGTTTTTGGGCCACGCTTTTGCATAAATTGCAGCAGGACGAAGTGCCTCCGCCTCCTGCTCCTACTCCTCCTCGGCCTCCGCCTCCTCTGCCTCCTCCTCCTCCGCCTCGTCCTCGTCCTCTTCTGGCCATCGATGGGCGGCGAGCGGGCCATGTATCATCAAAATATGCAAATCTCGGGCATTCGGATTCGGATTTCGGTTGCGGACTCGGGACTCGAAGTTCGGAAACCAGGATCCGGGATCCTGAGTCAGGACTCATGGGTCAGGGGTCACAGATCATGGGCCACGGGTGTTGCCCGTTCGCTGTTTGCCGTTTTGGGCCCTGACCCCGCCGGGCAGCTACTAACAGTAAATAATGCCGGGCAATACGGACGGATGGGCGGCACCGGCATCGGAACCTGGCCAAAAGTCATTGCCTGCGGCTGCTGGCATTTATACTTACACCAGAGCTCACCCTCCCCGCCTCTCTGCCCGAACTCCAAATCGGTCACGTTCCCGGCTAATCAGTGGCGGCGTGGTCAAGAGGGGCCAAGTCAGGTGGAGTCTGGGAAAGGGAGGGAAACTAGCACAGAAAGTGCCAGTGGAGGGGAGGAAATATTAACCAGGAATGGACAAAAAATGCTATATAAAAAATCCAGAAATAAATAAGAGTCATTTCTATATTTAAACAATTATTTCGATTAATAAAAAATATAATATGTATATTGTAAACTATTTCTACAACTTGATTATCACTCAAATATTAACCAGAAATGGACGAAAATGAAGTATCTAAAATCCAGAAATAAGGAAAAGTAATTTCTATATTTAAACAAGTATTTCAATTAACTAAAAACATAATTTGTATATTATAAACTATTTCTACAACTTGATTATCACTCAACGAATGCTTGTAGTAGCTTGTGTTATTTAAGTAAAATAATTTATAAAATCAGGGTTCATTTAAAAAATGCATTACTTGGGAAAACTAACAGCAATATCGGCGTATTATGGCTATATAGAAAATAGAAATATATAGAAAATCCAGAAATAAATAAGAGTCATTTCTATATTTAAAAAATTATTATTTCGATTAATAAAAAATATAATATATATATTGAAAACTATTTCCACAACTTGATTATCACTCAACGAATGCTCCTTCAAAGCCCCCATTATGTGTTACTTGTGTTATTTATATAAAATAAATTATATTATATTAGGGTTCATTTAAAAAATGCATTACCTGGGAAAACTAACACCAATATCGGCAAACATATAGAAGGCCCATAAAACTTGGACTTCCGCTTACATAATTCCCGGCAGCGAACTCTTATTATTCGCAGCACTCGAGACACTGGCATTAAATTTGACCGCAAATACAATTTCCTTATGGCCCGCCGCCTTGCACCCTTGCTATATAGAGTACGTATATATGGCCAGATTCGCAGCACGATTTATGCACATGTTCGGTGCTGGGGCTGCAGTCGATTCGATACAGCGGGTCTGCCTAGGGTTAAGGTGACCAGGGGCATGTGGCAAAACGATTTATGCGCTGCCAGATAGAAATCGATTGAACCGAGAGGACCCGGGTTCCAGGGGCGGCGGGCAGTGCTGAGTGTTTAGATTGAATGTAAACTGCACTTATGACAATGAACAAGTGACCCTGCCACCCTCGGCCACCCCCGGCCAGCCCCCTGCTGCGCCCACCTGAAATGCCGCGGGGCGAAAGTCGAGCAAGGACTCGTCCGGGCTGGCATCCTGGCTCTTATTCTACAGTGGAGCGTGCCAGGTTTGCACTTCGTTGGGCTTAGGAACTGGGCGTAAACAGGTATGTTTAATATTATATTTAATATATTATTTGTTATATTTTATATTTTATATATTTTATTTTTATTTAATATTATTTTCTCATCTCGAAAGTCACTTATGGGTCTCTGGCTGTCTCTTCCACCTTAAGACTTCGAAAAGGAGTGGCCTGCTGCCTAGTATTTCTGCAGATTTTTCCTTTAATATCAATAATAAATAAATTTGTATGTTATTCTCAAAGATATGTGAAATTTATGGGAAAAATATGCAGGAATATCGCTTCAGGAGCAAGGCCCAAAAATGCGTATACTTGATATTTTCTTGAGAGCATATTTTGGCCAAAAATGGAATGACAGCCAAATGCCGCACATTTTTCGATTCTCCATTAAATTCTTAATTATTTAGGAATTAAATATGGGAAAAACAAAGAAAAAAAATTTTGCTCGATTTTTGAAAAAATGATAAGGGGTTACATCATTAAAATTGTCAAAAATTGACAAAAAAATTTATTTCCTTTAATTCCTAAATTTGAAATGCAGATTAATTAACCAAATAAAAACTAACATAGAAATGCTTTCCGCACTGAAATTAAGGCTGTTATGGCTTAGTTATGAATATTTTAAACTATGAGTTGTCTCAAAAATTAGGACATAAAAAACCAATTTTAAGACCCAAAAATACAGCATATTTTGGCCAAAAATGGAATGACAGCCAAATGTCGTTTATATTCGGAATTTCCGCTAAAATCTTAATTATTTAATAATAAAATAATGCCTTAAAAATGATTTGATCAAAAATTATGATATAAAAATGCCGATTTAAACACCCAAAAATGCGTATACTTGATATCTTCTTAAGAGCATATTATGGCCAAAAATGGAATGATAGCCAAATCTCATACATATTTCAATTCGCCATTAAATTCTTAATCATTTATAAGTTAAATATGGGAAAAACAAAGAAAAAAAATTTTGCTCGATTTTTGAAAAAATGATAAGGGGTTACATCATTAAAATTGTCAAAAATTGACAAAAAAATTATTCTTGTTAATTCCCAAATTTGAAATGCAGATTAGTTAACTAAATAAAAACTAACATACAAATGCTTTCCGAACTGAAATTAAGGCTGTTTTGGCTAAGTTATGAATATTTTAAACTATGAGTTGTCTCAAAAATTAGGACATAAAAAACCGATTTTAATACCCAAAAATGCATACCTTCTTAACAGCACAGTTTGGCCAAAAATGGAGTGAGATGCCAAATGCCTTATATTGTCCGATTCGCCGTTAAATTCTTAAGTATTTAAAATTAAAATATGGAAACAAAAATGTTATTCGATTTTTCAAAAATTTTTAAGTTAAAAATTGTCAAAAATTCCCAAAAAATGTATTTTCTTGCATTTCTAAAGTTGATATGCAGATTAATTAACCAATTCAAAACTGACATAGAAATTGAGGCTGTTTTGGCTTAGTAGTGGTTATTTTTAAATAAATAAATACATAAATTAAGGGCTTAAAGCTTACTTTTTAAACCAGGCCTAAAAATTGTATAGTTGCTTAGGCTGACCAATTAGTTGTGGGAATTTTCACAACATTTTTCGAGTGGCTCTTGGCCAGTGTTGCACCTGTTTTGGCCGTGTTCGCAACTGTTCTCAGGTGAGGTTCCATTTCAGCCTGTTGTAGTGCACCCTCTGGCCTAACCCCCCTTCACCACCCTTATTTCCATCCCCCGCCATCCCCTGTACTCCTGTGATCCCATCGGGGAGCACCGGGAACAGGAGCCATAAACTGGCAGCAGCAATTTCTATTTCTTTTTATGATTTATGGCGCTGAAATATTAGTTTTGCTTATTTCATATAGACGGGGGCCAGTCTCCCCCCCTGCCCCTTGTTTAACCCTCGTTGCCCTCTTGGCCCCTGTTAGGTGCAAGGCGGCAGGTGGCAGGCGGCAGGTGGTAGGCGGCAGGTGGCAGGTGGCAAGTAGAAGAAGCAGCAGCCACGTCTGAGTTGCATAGCTCATTTTGTCTGTGGGCGGCAGGAGAGCGTTTATAATAATCGGAGGCTGGCGGGAGGGGGGGTGGCTTGCCTGCCACATGCTGCCTGCCACCTGGAAGAGTCAGCTCCGGTTGCGGTTCTCCAGATAAAATTGTTTCGATCGAGCTGCGGTGCCATCTTTGCAATTGATGCAAAAATCCTTTGTGCGGGTATCTGTGTGCGTGTGTGCGGGTGTGCGTGTGTGCGGGTGTGCGTGTGTGCGGGTGTGCGTGTGCTCCTTTCCGCTTCCCGTATCCGGTGTCCTGTGTGTGTGTGCGTGAGTCCTTGTGCTGAATGTGTTAATAAATTGCCACTTGCAGCTATTTTGCAGCCATGGCAAATTGGCTTTTATGCAATTGGCAATCGCTTGGATGCCACAAAGTATGCAGAGGCCAGAGTCTCACTCTATGCTCTATGCCAGGAGGGCAGGGGGGTTCAAGTGTTTGCCATAAAATTTGATTATGACCTTTGCTCCAGCTCCTCGTACGTAAACTCCACTGTCTAAGCCCTCTCCTGGCACTCAGTCATATGCAAATTGACACTGCGAAACGAATGCCATGGGTTAAGCTGCAGCACGCTTAGAGATGGCTCCGTGAGTGGCTGGGTTTCTAAGGAAAAACTCAGGGGAAAGTCAGGAAAAATGCAGGGGAAAATTAGGAAAAATTCAGGGGAAAATCTGGAAAAATTCAGGGGAATATTAGGGATTAATCACTGCAAGTTCCATGGAAATCAGGCAATATTTAGGGTATGTAATGTCTATTTATATGACTAACCTTATTTAGTTTAGAATTTCCCTAGTCAAGAAAAATTCAGGGGAAAGTCAGGAAAAATTCAGGGGAAAGTCAGGAAAAATTCTGTGGAAAATCAGGAAAAATGCTGGCGAATATTAAGGATTAATCACTGCAAGTTCCAGGGAAATCAGGCAATATTTGGAGTAAGTAATGTCTATTTATATGAGTAACCTTATTTAGTTTAGAATTTCCCTAGTATTCTCATAATATTTAATTTGTGTTTCACATATTTTCTACATAGTTTTTTGAGCTCATTTTCTGTGTATAAGACTTGAGATTTTTAAAAAGTATTTATTAAGGATTAATCACTGCAAGTTCCATGGAAATCAGGCAATATTTGGGGTAAGTAATGTCTATTTATATGACTAACCTTATTTAATTTATACATAACCTTGCTTAGAAATTACCTAGTATTCTGATAATATTTAATTTGTGTTTCACATATTTTCTACATAATTTTTTGAGCTCATTTTTTGTGCATAGGATTTGAGATTTATTTAATATTTATTAATAATATTTTAATAAGTTTTCTGTGGCACGAACAGACTGCTGGGCAGTGCCACCCCTAAGAGGCATTTGTTTGCCTTTCCAGTTGCATGTCAATTGTAGCTTTGAGCCCACAACCGTTCCGCTTTTCCGCCAAGGAGAGGAGAGAGGAGAGGGGCGGCGACTCATTAAAAACGGCAAAAGTTTAAGGCCTACTAAACACTTTTCCCCGCGCCGGAAAAGCCGAGCGGAAAAAACACGCAAAGCCCAAGGGAGTGTTGGTTGTTATGCGTTTACCGTCGCTGTTAACATATTCATTTTGTCACACCTCGAAATATGAGGAAAGACACAGGCCCAGCCTTAAGGTGGCCAAAATTACCAGGCCAGGGTTGGGAGGGGGGGTGAGTTGGGTTCAGGCCAAGGAGGAAGGGCTCCTTGCGTGTCAATAGGCTGATGTGTTTATTTTGCCAGGAAGAGCATCGGCGACAGCGGCGATAATCGATGCGTGTGACAATTAGGGCAAGGCACAAGAAATTGCATTTCCCAGCTGAAAAAAATGAGAAAATGCTGGGGAAAATGCTGGGAAAATGCTGGGGAAAGTGCTGGGGAAAATGCTGGGGTAAATGCTGGGGAAAAGTGCTGGGGAAAATGCTGGGTCTTAGAGGGCCAGATCTGTTCTCTCCAGAGAAAATCCCCCGCGTTAAAGAGTGGGGAGCCCAAAATCGAAGTTGCGTTGAAAATGAAATTTAATTTTATGACTCATTATTTTACACACGCACACCCAGTGTGTGTGTGCTGGGGCACATAAATATCGTTCGCCGTTAAATGAGCTCCGTGAGACACTTTGCGTTCCGCCTCGATTGTCAACAGCCCAGCCTAAGAATACCCAGAAGGCGAAAAAAAAAGCAAAAAAAAAGCAACTCCAGCCCCTAGAGCCCCTTAGCCTCCTCCCGATTTTTGCCTTGTTTATTTGGCTTATTTATTTCCTCGTTTTATGCACACTTTTACCTTCACTTGGCCCCAACAATTGCCGGCCTGCTTTGTGTCACTCCTGCCTGTGTGTGTGTGTGTGTGTCTGTGTGTGTGTGTGTGTGTGTGACACTTATGTGTACCCTGAGCCATGTGCCGTGTGCCTTGTGCGTCATGCGGATGAGGGACTGACTGCCACCCTTAGCAGCAGCGGGGGGGGAGCCGTGTCTATTTAAATCGAAGCGAAATCAATTTCGGGACTCGCGTTTTATGCACAAGGCAAACATAAAATGCCCGCACGAAGAGAGCTTAACCCTAGGTTGCCCACCCTCCCTTCGAGGGGTGAAGTGGTTTCAGTGGCTGATGCATTCACATTTGAGCACATTGTTGACAATTTAAATGTTTTCTGCGTGTGTGCGCCCGTGTTTGAACTGCTTAACGCGGCACAGAGGCGCCGTTTCCAGGGGGGATCTATATAGAAACAGTCGTATTAAAAACAAGGCTAATAAGGCTGTACTTCAGATACTGGGAGTAGTCTGGACCTAGGGCCTGCAGGAAGGTTTATCCTTTGACTAAGTTGAAGCTAAGATATATTATAGCTTATATAAATTTATATATATTTATTTATATATAGTTATTTATATATATTTATTTATTTATTTATATATATTTTTGTAGGATCCTGCCAGAATGAAGCTGTGAGTCTTATAAATATTATTTACAATTTATATTTACTTACATG
>VNKC01004956.1:0-81877 GCA_008042775.1 Drosophila pectinifera
ATATATTATTTATTGCTTCTACAGTGTTGATGGCAAGTTCCACATTCGCCAGGAGCAGGGTCACATAGATGAAGTGGTCAATATACCAGATGTCATGTTCAATCCATCACGCATGCGCAAACGCGAGTTCTACGATGACATGCTGCGTACTCTCTACAGCCAGCCGATGCAACAGGTCGATAGCTCTATCAGCCAGGGAGTAAGCATTGGTCCTATTCTTTTATTACTTACAAACTAGCTTGTAATATAATATGTAATATCTCGTGAGCAGCTCAGTCGCTTCCTGTTCCGAGGTGATAATCCTTTTGGATTGGACCTGGCTGCCATTAATATTCAGCGAGGACGCGACCAAGGGCTGCGCAGCTATAACGATTACCTGGAGTTAATGGGTGCAGCCAAGCTGCATAGCTTTCAGCAGTTTCCCAGTGAAGTGAGTTATTTTAAATAACTTTATTTATTTAATTATTTTAGTTAATTATTTGTCCTCTTTCCAAATAGATTGGCCAGAAACTGGCTAGCGTTTATCGCACACCCGACGACATTGACTTGTGGGTGGGCGGTCTCTTGGAAAAGGCCGTTGAGGGCGGCGTTGTGGGTGTAACCTTTGCCGAGATCATAGGCGATCAGTTTGCGAGATTCAAGCAGGGAGATCGCTACTTCTACGAATACGATAATACGATAAACCCAGGAGCCTTTACTCCCGCTCAGTTGCAGGAGCTGCGCAAGGTGACGCTCGCCCGCATAATCTGCGACAATTCCGATCGCCTCACGCTTCAGGAGGTGCCACTGGCAGCCTTCGTACGAGCCGACCATCCTGGGTGAGTAAAAGGGGAAGCCCCAAAGTTAGGAGCAGCAATTTCTTTACAGAGTCTTCTGTTTATCTTTATAGCAACCAAGTTATAGGCTGTGATGATCCCAACTTACCTGCTGTTAATTTAAATGCCTGGCGCACTTAGGTTAATGTTTAAAATTCATTTTTAATTTATTTTTCGAGTTTTTAAACTGTATTTATATTCCGACTAATTGGATATCCCCGTTTTATGTAACTGCTGCTGCGGCTTAACAAAGAAACCAAAATAAAGGCCCCATGAAATATTTCCAACTCCGCCGCCCGGCGATTAAGCTGATTTCCATTGCTAATAATACGTAAATTGAGAACGCTTTTTATTATTGTATGTATATATTTTTGTTAATCTTCAGTTCTCTCTGCCACTGTCCCTTTGTGCTGTACATTGTTGCTGTTTGCGGTGACAAATATTTTGCCGGATAACCCAGAAGTTGTCATTTATTTTCGGCCAATCACTAATTTCTTAATTCAATTGACTAATTTGTGTTTTTCTGCGCTCTGTTACTGTTATGATATATGTATGTGAAGTCTGTACAGTTGCGGTTAAGATAATAGAGGTCATTCAAAATACAATTATATATAATTATATTAAATATATACTATATATTACAGTTTATATAGTAAACCATGTAACTAAACTATTTTGATTATAATTATAATATGAAAATCAAAATCTTTACACCATCTACAACAAAAATTACAAAAACACCAATGAACTTTCAAATATAAATTCAACACCCAAAACAAATACATTACCACAAATATTGCTTTTAAAACTTTCAAGTTTCTTAGTATATCACTGCTTTTATTTTGACCGCAACTGTTTGTATATATTCGCTTTGGATTATCTAGTCAATTAGTGGCTGGCTCGCATTTGTAAATAACATGATATGCAAATCGTAAGCTAAATTTAAATGTATAACACAGAATATTATTAAATGTCTATAGCAATTTCGCTAGATTTCACAGACAGCTGTGGTGTGTGATGTCTTGTTTAACCTTAGTTATTTTGTTATTTGCGTTTCTATTTTTACACTTCTTACGTAAGTCAAGTGCACTTATTACTTACGAGAATTGATCTTGTAATCCGTGCTGATGAACTAGTTGTTTGATCATTGGTGTACTAAAGCTTTAAAACACCTTTAGTTACCGCTCGATTTAAACTTTACCCTTATATGTGGATCTTATCCTGCCACATAATGCACTTTATGCAATTTCTAAAACACTTATACCTGAAAGATGCAATACAGATATTGTGCGGCTGTTGGTCAGGTTAGGGCGCCGAATTTCAAGGACGGAGTTAAAAAATAAATAGACATGTAAATGAATATCATAAATAGATGGCTGAGCACAATTAGGAGTAGGGTGTGGGTGTCCCCCAGTGGAATACTACCTAGAACCGTCCCGAAAATTCTAAAAATATTTTCTTTTCAAAGTTTCCTGTGCTAATCCATGCATACAGTGTCAATTAGTTTGCCAAATAACTTTGTTTTGAATGCAACATCCACTCCAAATTCCACCCGACCACCACTACTGGTCGAGAGCCTTCCGAGTTTTTATTGCATGCTTTCAGAGCACAGCAGCACACTTTTGGCCAATTTAAACTGGTTTTATGGCTCATATCTTCACAAATTTGTGATCTTGGGCCAACCATCATAACAACAAAAGGCAATGTCTCCGTTTAATTTGTCGCAGCTCTAAATGAACGGGGCGGGCCCTCGATTTCTGAATTATAATTAATCCGCACGTTCAGTGCTAGATGTGTTGTTTTTTAAGCTCATCAATTAATTCGTTTTTTTTCCTCCGACCAGAGAGCGACCCGCGAGACCAGGGGCAAGGGATTAGCCCCTCCCCAGAAAGGGGAAGCACCCACTGAGATGATTATTTTACCCAGCACGAGTCGGGGGATGACGACGTCGCCGCGGCTTGGCTGCTAGGGACAGTCGAGTCACTTTATTGATGAACTTGGCAAATGGCGAATAAGTGACAACAACTCAACAACTCATAAACCCGAGAGTCGTCTATTGACGTCCGTAGACGTTCTCATCGGAATAGGAGATATAGAGGAAGTCGTCCTTGTCCTTGTGCTCCAGATAAAGGGCTCCCATGGTGGCCGATGTGGGTGGTATCACGTTGTTCACGAAAAAGAAGAGGGCCGCATCGGGACGTAAGTTGATCCGCTTGCGTATAAGGAAGTAGAACTGACCCAGCGTCAGATCGGTGGGCACCAGATACTTCTTCTTGTCCAGGTCGGGATGCCGGGTCTTGGGGGCCTTCTCAACGATGACGGGCACTCGGTCCGGATATTTGCGCCGGATCTTGTCGCCCTCGTTGCGGCGCCGGTCGAAGGTGTGATCCTTCTTGTACTGAAATTGCATATCCATTTGGACAGGTTTGAATGAATATGAAGCAGAGCGAAATAATTTTTTTAATTTGGATTTGGCTTTTGGACTATTATTGTTGTTATTCCCAGGCTAAATACTTTTCAGTGACTAAGAACGAGTCGTGTCGTTCATAGTGTGACAGTAAGGGCAAGGCCTCCTGGACAGCAGCTCAAGGTTTTGCAAAAACAAAGATGGCAGGGCCCAAGCTCCACAGCTCCACAGGTGGGTTGAAGGGCGCATAAAAGGGAAAGCTTTCACCTGAATCAACCGCAACAGCAGCAGAAATCAGCGCTCACACACGCACGCACATTCGTAAGCTAATAAACAGGCAGCTCGCAGCTCGCAGGTCGCAGCTCGGAACCAGCTCTTGGTCGAGCTCTCATTTCGCTATCGCCTCTGGAGCTGCTCGGTCGTCGTAGCGCTCGGCAGGTCTCGTTCGGTTCGTTCGTCGCCCTCGTTTCCGACATAGAGTTGAGACAGTAGCTTCCGCTTGGGTGTATTAGGAAGCAGTTAATCCCTAAGTGGTCCTCAGCGCAGCACGCAACAAGTGAGGCAGCCAAGCCGCTTTGGCTCACTAAAAAAGAAACCCCAAAGAATTGATCCGGTGAGCAACATCATAGTGGCTGGGAATGCCTTTATATCCACAAATTGTTTACAGAGGAAAAGCGAAAAATAAACCCGTGTGTGTGTGTGTGTGTGCGGGAGTGTGTGCGAAATATTAACAAATAATCCGACCGCCTGACCAAATTTACCGCCAAAAGCCAGAAACCCCTTCATATTTTCCTTCTTATTCGTTCATGTGTTGTGATATATAATTTATTATGCGATCCCGTACCCATAAAATTATCAAAATGCCGTCTTTTGATTTTACTGGCCATAAGCTATAAATATAGACGGAGAACTAATCTATGGTGTCTGAGCAGCAATTACTAATTAAACTCGTGGGGCGTGAAATAAATGGCTGATTGTATTTCGTAATCTCGGAGGTAATCGCCTTAAAAGCATTGTTGTTGTTGGTTGGCTGGAAGTGCACGGAAAAGTCTATAATCGTGGGGAAAATGATACTGCATTACCGAGTCTGTGATGTGATGGAAAATGAATGAGTTTGTGATGTGATTCCGTCGTCTGTAGACGTTACCATTAGCCTGCTATTGCGTAGATATTAATGGACTTCAGAGAGCTTCAAAGAGATTTCTGTATACATTTTTATGAATACCAACTCGGCCAGACATTTACCGAATTGATAATTAAATGTAATTAACCACTCGACATTGGACCGAAACAATAATTTTTTTTCGGGCCACTAATCTATAGCATTCTAATTTGATTTAGACCCGCACATATTTTCCCTCGGCTACTAACTTGTTTTTATAATGTTGTTAATGCGGCAATTAACAATAATTCGTTAAAAACGACACCAGCACATATTTTGCAGAGTCAGAGAGAGAGATGCAGTCATTGGAATCGCGTTCATTAAAAGGGAAATCGCTTGGAAGAAGTATCCTGCCCCCATTAAGGGCAAAGGAGCTCGAAAAAACTAGCAATTAGGCGAATTAGTTTAATTTTCCAAGTGTAAAACATCATCGCTTCGACTTGTGTGTGCATCGAACTAGATTAAATTAAATCCGCATGCTGCTAACTATTCGCTCTTGATTTGAATGCAAACAATCAGGCGAGCTGCCAATCAAGCAAAATATTGTGTAAATACTTAGTTTAACTCATTTTCTTTGCTTTGTTGGAGGAGCTATACATGCACAATGATTTTATTATCGTTTCTGTACACAGATTACGTCATGGCCACCAGATTTTTGTCACACAATCCGTTTAACCAGCCAAACAATCGGCTCTTCATTCCCCCAAAAAGGGTTCACGGCAAGATTTGTGCATTCCGCGGGAGGTGGCCTGGGCAAAAGGTGTTAATTAATTTAATACTTCCCTTCACAGATAGGAATTCAGCCATTCGATAGTCAGATTGTGCACTTGTCGAGTCAATAAAGCTATGTAGCTGGAGCACAGCACATGGGGAGAACAAATATTTGTTAATTAAGCCACAGGAACCCACCTGTCGGCGACCGTCTTTTGAGGTTTCTGCCTCGGTCTCTGTCTCTGCTGGAGATAAGCGTGTAGAATTAAAGTAGTTGGGCTCTGGGAGGCTCCTAGGAACTGTGCCCTGTCACCTCCCAGCTCCCAATCCGTGTTTATGGTATCACTAATTACGCGCAACTGAATGTTTCAATTAGCTGGTGAGAACTAAAATTAAGCACAAACAGAGCTGTAAAGCCACACGGCTCGTGGGGGCATTCAAAATAAATATATGATATTTGATATGCGTGTATACGGAGTCTAAAAATAATGCCATGGGTTAAATATGAGCTTTACGCCTGTGATAACATATGTTAATTAACAATCCCCACCCCTCATATTTGCTCTTTCGCTCTGTTTGTCTTCGCCTAGCCTTGTCCCTTCCCGAGTCAGTGTCCTCAGGGTGTCACAGGCTTCACTGTAGAAGCCATGGTGTGGCCGGTGGTCGGTGTATTGTCCAAAATGATTGCTTAAGAAATTTACCTACGGGTAGGTAGATATTTCGATTTTGTCGCTCGCTTTTGTACGGATTTGAAAATCAATCAAACACGCGTCCGCACCACCACAGAACGTGACTGACCAATTCACGGCCTGCCAAATATCTCTGGGATTGAATCGGATCGGATCGGCTTGGATCCGAAAATCGTTTGCTATTTAAGTTTATCATCAGCCTGAGCAGCGGTCCCTCCAGCTTGATGGCTTCATCAAGCAGTTAGTGACGCATTTCGCAACTGAATCCTTCTCTCTCGTCCCAGGCTGCTCCTCCTCCCACGTTCAAGATGAGTAATTGAAACTAAAGCAATTAGAGAGAGACTGCAGAAACAAAACAGAAGGAGGCGTGTATTCTCGGAGCAAATGGGCCGCCCAGTATGTGCTTAAGATCGTTGGCCGCTGCTGACTGCTGACTGAGCTCAATGGGAAGGCAAACAAACTGGCTCCGGAAGGAGGGCCTTCGACACCCAAAGACAAGCATAAAGTGCCTGTCAATCGGCTTTCTATTCCGGCTGCTCCTTCTCCATCATCTGTTGCTTGCGTATGCCATGGCTGCCATCGAGGGGCCGAGGAGCCACGAAAGTAATTGTCACGACATCCACCATGGCTTCGATGTACCCACTAGTCTCAATGCCGTGACAGCGGATCAGGCGCCGGCGGCGCTGGGAGACGCGCCTATGACCGTGACATTGACGCCCGCCGCCACCGCCACCGCCTGGAAGTGTTGCTGCTGGAAAGCACCTAATCAAGTAAGTGCAGCCACCTATATGTTCTATATATATGCAGGGCAGTGGCCCATGTGTTCCACAAGCGAGGACAGAGAGCTGCAAAGGTTGAAAGGCTAACACAAAGAGACGTTTTATTAGATTATTCTAGGCAAGGATTGGTTTTTGAAAGCTCTAAAATAAATTTGAAATATTATAAATAATTCCTCTTATAAGAGGATCATAGAAAATCCTATTAAAATATGTTTCAGCTGTTTTCGGAAGCATCAGGCAAAGCTGGCCTGGTTTTCTTTCAAGAAACTTATATCAGGAGTTAATTCTGCCTTTTTCGTTACATATTTATACTCATATATTATCGAATGGCACCAAAATCAGAATTTCTGCATCGTTTTTAGAGGATTTATTTAGTATCTCATATTATTTATTTCTAATATTTCTCGAAGTTACTTCCCTTTACTCATAGAATTGTCATTAGCGCGAATTCTGTGTAACAACATAGGACAAAGTTTTGTGACAAAGGAGTCTCAGGCACTCAGGAAAAAGTTGCAAATGACGTTATAATCAAATCACAACCCACATCCTTCTCTCACCACAGAGCGAGGAGGTGGAATGCCGTTGCGAGGGCGATGGGCTCAATCGAGTGCCACAAACGCTGCAGCTGCCCATCCAGCGACTGACCATTGCGTCGGCGGGACTGCCTCGTCTACGCTACACAGGATTAAAGGTTTACGGGCCCACTTTGCTGGATGTGTGAGTATCCCACATCATTCCCATCTATTACCCAATATTGATTGTCCCTTTTGATTCAACAGGGCCTTCACCGACTGTCTGAAGCTCGAGCTGATACAGGACGGCGCTTTTGCTGATTTAATGCTGCTGCGCACAATGTAAGGCCTGATTGTAATTCTGCCTAAGTGGCGGTTTCCATCACCCAGAGTCCCCTAATTGGTTTTTACTCTGCAGCTACATCAGCAATGCACCCAAGTTGACCCATTTGTCGAAGGACGTCTTTGCTGGGATTTCGAGTACCGTGGAAATAATGTAAGTACCCAAATCTGGCATTAGATTAGGGAGTCCATATGGGGTCACATATGTGCGATTTTGTGACTTAAGCTTGTGCCCTTGATAAATATTAAATAGTAAAGGCGGAAGAGTTATTGGATAGATTACTCTCTGATAGCCAGCTTAAAAGCGATGCTTACATGGGAGTTTATGCTAGGACAGGAAAACCAATTAAACGACTATTGGTAAACATCCATTAAAAAATTGCTTATAACTGAATTGTAAAAGTTCCTATCGAGGCTATGACAAACCCAATAAAACCACTGACACATCCAGAAACTCGGTTAAATTTTTTGTTGTATTTTTAATGTTTTTATTAAAATCCACGCGCTTTCGGAAAAAGTTGCCATAGTTACCATGACAGTGAGAGTTCTGTCGTATACAGACATTTTGTGGGCGATGGGTGGCCACTGCAGTCTTTGGGAGGGCGGAAGTAGCAGGGAATTGACATTCGTGTGTTGGCTTAACGTTGCATATTTTTTATCTCTTCCTACAGACGCATCATAAACAGCGGCTTAACCAGCGTTCCGGACTTGGGACACCTGCCGCCGCATAACATTTTGCAAATGATGTGAGTTCTCAGAATAAAAATAACCTTAAAATGATAAATTATATGAATACTTTTTCCTCAGAGATCTCGATAATAATCAAATCACTCGAATAGATACTAAATCCATAAAAGTAAAGACTGCCCAATTGTACGTATTGTATAAATTGTTTGCCCCGTAATATTTGAGTAATCTTTCATGAACCGCCTCCCGCTAATCTTTATAGAATTTTGGCAAACAATGACATAAGCTACATTGATGACTCGGCTTTCTTTGGCTCGAAGATAGCGAAACTGTAAGTATTTCCATATAAGAAAAAATCTAATAATAATCTAATAATACTGATGGTTTTTACAGCTCCTTAAAGGATAACAGAAATCTCAGAGTGATGCATCCGAACGCCTTCAATGGCATAATAGATATAACTGAACTGTAAGTGATGAAATGAACATTAATTATCCGGGCTTTTGAGAATTTTTAACTGAACCGGGATCTCCGCTAGTTAACTCTATCTTCTACGAAAATTTATTGACTAGTTTAAGCTTTGTTCTTTATTTTTTAGCGATCTCTCCAGCACTTCGCTTGTTGGCCTGCCTTCAGTGGGACTTCAGACCATCGAAGCCTTGTACATAATGAACACACACACCTTGAAAACCATTCCTTCCATATACAATTTTCGGGTAAGTACTTGCGAAATATCCCTTTAAGACTTGATATTAATTTAGGACTTATATTTCTTAAATAGAATCTTATGCGTGCCTATCTCACGCACTCCTTCCACTGCTGCGCCTTCCAGTTCCCATCCCGTCACGATCCCCACCGCCATGCCCAGCGGTTGCTGGAGATTGAGAAATGGCGGGAGCAGTGCAAAGGTGGTCGCAAAGAGAGAGCCGCTTTCGAGAACCTTGAGAGGTAAGGCAATAAAAAATAAATTAAATTATGAGATACTCAAGTTAATCACAGTCAGCCGGAGGACTTTGGGAGTTTTGGAAGCACCGAACCATCGGTGACAGAGATAACCCCGTTTCCCTACGCCTCAGTCGATTATATGGCCGATTCGACCAACCTGGGTTACTTTCACGAACAGATCACCATTAATCCGGACGACGACCAGTCAGCTGAGTTTTGCGGCAACTTTACATTCAGGTGAGAGGTGCATACTTAATAGTTTGGTGTTGTAACTATCTGAGTTAATTGCAGAAAACCAAATATTGAATGCTATCCCATGCCCAATGATCTGAACCCCTGCGAGGACGTCATGGGTTACCAATGGCTTCGCATTTCCGTGTGGATTGTGGTTGCTCTGGCCGTGGTGGGGAACGTGGCAGTGTTGACAGTAATTCTATCGATTAGGTAATTCGTTTAATTCGCAATTAGAATAATGCAACTATTGAGCACTTGGAAAAAATTGCGCAATTTTAGATGGCATGAAGTTTAATGGATTTAAAATAATAATTTACTATGAAAAATGTCCTTTTATAATTATATTTTATACAATTTAGCAGTAGATTTTAATGGTTCTAAACGCTTACTTGTTGCAGGCCCGAGTCGACGCCAGTACCCCGATTCCTTATGTGCCATTTGGCATTTGCTGACCTTTGCCTGGGCGTCTATCTGCTGCTGGTGGCCTCCATCGATGCACATTCCATGGGGGAGTACTTCAACTATGCCTACGACTGGCAATACGGTGGGTTTCGTGTGGTTTTGCTTTTCCAGACCACAGAACGGATTGGTTTATTGATTGTTTGTCGTCGTCATTTGCTTCAAAATTACACAGGGCTGGGCTGCAAAGTTGCCGGATTTCTCACCGTGTTCGCTAGTCATTTGTCGGTGTTCACGCTGACCGTGATTACCATCGAGCGCTGGCTAGCGATTACGCAGGCCTTGTATCTGAACCATCGCATCAAGTTGCGCCAGGCGGCCCTCATCATGCTTGGGGGATGGATTTACTCCATGCTTATGTCCTCGTTGCCACTGTTTGGCATTAGCAACTACTCGTCGACAAGGTAAGAATGGCAGCATTTTCCGCATTATCCCAGATTATACGATGACGAACTTCGCCATTTCAGCATCTGCTTGCCGATGGAGAACCGCGACGGCTTCGACACTATGTATCTGATTGCCATTCTGGGCAGCAACGGCGTAGCCTTCTCCATTATAGCTGTGTGCTATGCCCAGATCTATCTATCGCTCGGCCGGGAGACGCGGCAGGCACGCCAGAACAATCCGGGCGAGTTGAGTGTGGCCAAGAAAATGGCGCTTTTGGTGGGTATTTATTTAATGATTAAAGGCAACCTCAATTGCACCAGTTTCGTAGCAATCAATAGGCCCCTTTTTCAATTGATTTTATATCCTAATTCGATACAATTAATCTTTACCTTACCTTGTTTCAGGTTTTTACAAACTTTGCTTGTTGGTCTCCCATTGCATTCTTCGGACTCACAGCCCTGGCTGGCTATCCCCTGATCAATGTGACAAAGTCGAAAATATTGCTTGTATTCTTCTATCCCTTGAACTCCTGCGCAGATCCGTACTTGTATGCCATATTGACGTCTCAGTATCGCCAGGACTTGTTTACCTTGTTGTCGAAGTAAGTGGTTGAAAAATATAACTTACTAGTAATTATATATATTGACGAAAACTGTTTTTGCAGGTTGGGCCTGTGCCGGCAGAGCGCGTTGAATTACAAGCAGACAAACTCCTCCGTTCAAGCCACCACCCGCTTTACCATTCAGGGCTCAATCCAGCGGCACAGCTCGCTCACCTGCAAAATGCAGACAGCTATCGGAGGCGAGGCGCAGAAAATGCTTAAGAACAGCGAGGATTATGTTTAAGAAATGAAGCTTGGGTATTCCAAATACACTTCCTTCCCCCTGTTGTGATATATACATGTGTATACTACTATTGGCTTACGCTCTCTCTATCCCCTTGTTATGCTATATGTTCCAGTATTGTTAGCAACCATAATTGATGGTATCTTAATGATATAAGTTTGTTTTACGTCCTCTTGTCATAGCCATTTTGTGTTATTTATACCTAAGAAAAGTTAAAAACTATAATTCTTTGATTGCAAATCGACAATGCCTGCATATATGTGTAGTTAAGCAAACTCTAAATGTGTCTAGCACTAAATTAATACATATATTTCTCAGATTTTAAATCTAATATCCCGTTTGTAAGTGTTTAGTGTGTATAGGTAAATGTGTAAGTGTCCAGCAAAGTATTCTATTTGTTATGTGTAAAGATGGATCATGCGAACTTTTTTAAATATATATATTCATGTATTGATGTCAAAATATTAAAACACTTGTCTTTGAATAATAGTAGGTCTTGGTATGATTCTGGCTCTAGATATTTTGTAGGGTATAACTATAACATGTGTTCAAGGATGTCAGTAATTATGTGGGTTGCATATTTTATTATATATTTTATTTAGAGGAGGTTATATCTATTCATTAAGAATGGTTACATGTAAAATTTAAATATAAAATCAAGTTTTTTCCTTCTACACGATCTTACACGAACCTTACACAGAGCTCTACACAGGCACTTGGCGCCATCTGGATCTGATTGGCAGAACAGTGAAATTCGTTTTTCGAAGCAAGATTCGCTTTCCAGCCCTGACGAACAGCTGACTGCAGAAAGGACCAAACAAGTAAAGGGTAAAATGCCGTGTCCTGCGTTATTGGCTGTTTTCTGTTCAATCCTTTTGCTAAAAGCTTCTTATGGCTACAAGGAGATGCACGGCCTGAATGGGAAGATGTTCCCGAAGACCGCCACTTTCAACTTTCCGGAGTATGCCTACAAGGAGACCAGCAAGAATGTGAGTCTGCGAACTGTATTGATTTTTCTGATTCACAACATAAAACAAACCAACAGGAAATCACCTACCACGAACTAGAGGTGTCCTGTGACCAGCACGTCCAGTGCATGAACCTCAGTCCCGTGGGCGTCGCCAAGATCAACTGCATCCGACAGTGCATTTCCCCGTCCTGCTATCAGGACATCTACGCTTTCAACGAGGTAAGTGCACCTGTCGAAGAGAGATTCTATTCTATTCATTCATATTTCTTATTTTATTGTCCTGCAGCTGGAGGAAGGCGAAATCGATGCGAGGCTCAACTCCTTCAAGGGCTGCGTCATCCAGCGCATGTAGCAGCGACCGCAGCTATTCAAGGAGTGCTTCATATTCAAATGGTTGGAGTTCACCGGCATCACGTATTAATATATAGACTTGGAAGCACAAACTCCATGTGCTAGGGACTCGCATTTAAATATCTTGTGAGGACAGATTACGATTATGTCTGCTTATAGGAGAGAACATTAAATTCAAACCAAATTAGTCTTTGTACCGTATTTGTGTATGTATAGCTGACCAAAACTAAATTAAAATTATTAATTTTAAAACTCCAAATTTATAAATACAATTTTTCACTGGACTTGTAATAGTTGTTGTAGTTATTGGTAGATAAAAGTCTACAAAATAGCTAACGAAAATCTGGCAACTATTCGGTAAAAGCTTCAGTATTTAAATAAAAATATTTAAATAAAATGTGTGTTCAAAAGGATAATTCTTCGCTTAAAAAAAATGCAAGTAAGAAGTCTACAGTTGCGTGTGCTCTGTTATGAGATAACCGGAACCTTAAGCATTCTATGCTAAAAACATAAAATTTAAAATGTGGAAATGTACAAGAAAATGCTGCTAGGCAAATGTTGCTAGGCAAATGTTGCTAGGCAAATGTTGCTGGCTAAATATTAATTAAAAATATGTGATCAACATTGGTGTCGCAGAAAACAGAGCTGACTTAACAAGTTTGAATAAGAACTATTTGAAATGTTGTTCTGAAGTATGCTACAAATAATTGTACACCATAAGTTCTATGTTTTGTTTCTTCAAAGTTTCATTGCCTTCTTGTAAACACCTTTTCAAGTAATTTTAAAGCCACAGGGCTTACTGTGGAAATCCCTGACAAGGTGATTGCTTAAACTTTCATTCAAGTTCGAAGTACAATTGGAAACCAATCTATTCTATTGCAAGGAGTAAGTGAGGCGGACATTTGATGTCTTGAAGGAATACAGTTACAGGAGCAATTTCGCCAAGGAAAATACTATTTTAGTTTACGACTCTTGCGCCTATGACAACAATTGGATGCGTCGCTCTCTCCTGCGTCCTGCGTCCTGGCTCCATATGCCTCCTGGTAGATCAATCAAGCCAAATCAAGCGTGTTGTATAAATGAACTACACACCCACACACATACATATCTGTCGATACGCACACACGCACGCGATGAGCACACACAGTTGTGTGCTAGAGCGGCATTTAAGTTTAGTTCGGTAATTAAAAGCCAAATGCTCATAAAACGAAAATTTATTAGCATTGTTTTAGCGAGTATCTGTGTGTGCGGGTGTGCGGGCTGAGTGTGCGACAGCGCGTGTGTGTTTGTGTGCTGAGCACACAAACTATGTCCCTTGGAGCTGGACTGTGCGTGTGTAATACAATTGCACATGACAGTGGCGTGGGAGAGGGGGTCCGAACTGACTGCCTGTGCCATGTGGGTGTTGAAATCCCTATGGATTTTTAATGTGCTTAATTTGAGTGACAGCTCCAAAATGGGTACGATCGATTTCTGTGTGCCAGCACACACGCCCTACTAGCCCCAGTCCTGGCGCTCAGCTGAATGTCAATGTCCACACACAGTTAACAAAACTTCACTATCAGTTCTCTTGGATCCACAAAAAAAAAAAAGAAATGTATTTTTAATATCTCAAAATAACAAAAAAACCGACCATAAAATGAATTCTTGGGAATTAATCTCTCCAGGGGAGCGAAATGAAAGGAAAACAATGTAGCCTCTGAGCGAAAAGAGTCCCCCGGGTTTTTTTTTAAATTAATAACATATTTTCCCACTTAGATATTTTATCATCTCGATCAATCTCTCATCACATCATTCGCCCTTTCGTTTAGTATTAATTTGATTACAATTCTTAAGATCTTTATCTGAATTTCTACGATTTCTAAGAAGATCAAGAACTAAAGCAGTCAAAGCTACTTTAAAATCTTAAAAAAAACTACCAAGAGTAGAGTTACTACGGAAAGTATGCAATATATGCTATAATATAGGTAAAACTTTATTAGAACATTTTTAAATCATAAAAACTTAATATCTTCTCTTTCTTAGAAACGGACCACCGGCTATTTAATAGACAATTTATTAAAATACATATGGGATAGTCCTCGATATGAGTAAATTTGTGAAATAAACAAGATTAGACTATGAAAAGTGTATAATTTAAAGAAATTTGCTCTCACTGCATAACATAATTGAGCTGACAATGTGGCACCGATATTGTAATGTATTTATTTTGTACAGTGCACCCACACTCGCGCACACAGCTCAGTCGTTATCAATTACAGGAAATTCATTTATTTATATCTGCATACGAGCAAATGCAAAACATAATGCTTAACGATGCTCGCAGCTCGAACTCAGTCCGAATCGGGGATAGCCCTTCCTCGCGCCGGGCTCAGGGCTCAGGGCTCATCTCATCTCGTTTCGAGGCTGCTAATTCGGCAGAGTGTCGCATCCTTTAGAATCCTCCATTCTGGCAAGCACAAAGTAAATTCATAATTAATACACTGGCAAAGAGTGATAAAGAACGAGGAGCGGAATTAACGCGAATGACTTGTACAGTAAGCCCTCTGTGTACACAACGGCCCCACCGCCTATTCGACCTTTATCCAAACGCACGCACACGAGAGCCAGCCAGCCAGCCAGTGAGCCAGCCAGCCAGCCGGCGGACGGCGAGTGGCAAGCGTTTGGCAAATTAGCCAAATGCGTTATTTGGCCCACAAGCAGCTCAGTCGCTCACGGAACGTCCTGGCGTTTGGCCGCAAAAACTGAAAACCGAGAAAAGCGAGTACCGAGAACCGAGAACGGAGAACGGAGAACCTCGAATCGGCGGAAGTGGTGAACGAAATCTGAAATTCAAAACCTTATTAAAAAATATGTGAAAGGTGGGCACTGAGTGCCAAGTTCTCGGTTAGTAGTGACACACATCTTCGGTGATGACTTCCCCCAGCACAGCTGGCCGGAGGCCGTAATCAACTGATAAATTTATCAATTAACTTGGTGCTATCAGTTCCGAAAGCTAAACTAATAAGCTGCGGGTTGTGTGTGCAACAAGTCAGTGATCTGACATTGGCCTGCTCTGTTGCTCTGTTGAACTAATCAAATAAATACGCGAGTTAATTGGGAAATGCATATTAATGAGGCAGTATCTCCGCAACACCCACGACCCGGCCCACAACCAGGTGAAGGCACCTCGCTTCCCGGGTTCATTGGCAGCTGTCACCTCTGCGCAGTTTACCTTTTCTGTTATATTTTTTATGGGACCTTAACTGCGGCTCGTTGTCTGGATGGCATTGTCAAAATTTTGATGAATCATAGAGGGAACCGTGCGTAAATCTAATACTCCTACTCGCCCACGTTTATGTCTGCACTTAATCCGCGGGAGCCACACTTCGATTAGTCAGTGCGGCGCCCCTTCGTATAATTTTATATCAGAATTTTCCAAATATTTTCCAAACAAATCGCCATGTGCGTCGGTGTGTGTGTGCCGCGATAAAACAATAGCAACAAATTAAATACAACAGAATCATAAAAAGAAACAAACAAAAGAATACAGAGAGTAATGAAAGAGCCAGTAGCTGACTGAAAATAAAAAATGTAAGGCAGCGCAAGAATTTTCGCCCTGCCGCCTTTTATGTGTACTTTAATCGACAACACAGAAGCTGAATGCGGGAACAACAAGAAAAATATGAGAAAAGTATCGCGTATACGCTACGTTGACTATTCCGCTCAGCGTCGGCAGTCAGCAGGCGGAGGAGGCAGACGGCGGGAGGCAGTTCAGGGGGCAGCATCGTCAGCATCTCAGGTTGGACGGGGCCGACATCCAACTGTCAGTTTGTAATCAACGCGTGCCAACGGCAGCAGCACCACCAGCAGCAGCAGCGGCAGCAGCTGTGCGTGTGCATAAGAAACTTTTCGGGTCACCCATCAGTCCCACCTTTCCACCTTTCCTGACTCCAGCCCGCCCTACAGTTCGATTCCGTGACCCATACCCCATCGATGGGTAACAAATGGCGACATTAACGCCGCCGACGACGAACCATTGTGCAAAGCCGGAGACTAATCACTTAACTATTTATAAAGCAGCGAGCGCGCTTATGCAGGTTTACACGGCGAACAATGTGAATACTAACCAAAAGCGAGTTGAGTTCTTGGCCAAAAGTGGAAGATGAGAGCAAAATTGTTAACTATTAGTGAAAAATAAGGACTAAACTGCGAAAAAATTGAGTTTAAAGCAGACAGAAGGCTATAAGAACGCCTTTAAGAGTTCAGTCTAGATATTTCTATCTTCTATAACGTAATGCTGAAAGGTATTATCAAATTTATAATTCACAAAACATAAAACTTCTTGCGTCCACAAAGTAAAGATTTAATTGCCATGTACCCACGAGATACTTGTTCTGTGAGATATACACGCATTTGAGAGATGCAGTTTTGAGTATTCGCGGTGCTGAAGTGTGTACTCAAGCTGTTTGTTTGCTGTTCGGGTGTGGACGAGCACACTTCACATGGGAGAGAGAGCCGCAGATTCGAGGCGGTAGTGTCATCCGATCGAAGGTCGTTAAGCAGACAGCCAGCCAGCAAGCGAGCCAGCCAAGAGATTCCCCGGTCCCGGCCATAGGAATTCCTGGGGGGGAACCATTGGAGCATGTGTGTCTGACTTATTTATTTTCAAAACTTGGCCAGCCTGCGGGCGCGAGCGCTATAAACAGAGCGCGATACGAAACCGAGTGCGAAATATTAGTTTTCCGGCCGAGAACTATTGGATTCGGAATCGAAATTGGCCGATATTGAAATGTAAATGGCAATATTAATTGGGAATCATTTAAATTTTTTTGCGGACTATGCATGCGCCGCTGCTGCATAATTTACGGCCGCTAATTACTTTCGCTCCGCTGTGTTTCGGTTCGTGTGCTGTCCAAGGCCAATTACGCTTACTTATTGCAATTTATGTGGCCACAGTCCGGCCGTAATTGGAAATTGTGTAAGGTCGCAGGCAATTCCATTATTTGTATGCACTTCTGGTCGGTCTGCTGGTCGGACTGTTCCGTGTGCTCCGCTCCGCTCCGCCTCCCGCCTCCCGGCGTCTGGCGTTCTTCTAATGACGCCACCGCGGCTGACTGGGACCCAGCCCAGTTTGTGTAGCCGGTTGATTAAGTGCCCTCTCCCCGCTTCCTCTTCCCCCACAGAATCAATTTGTTGATGTCGGATACGGTATTGACCCGCTCCACCGCCAGAGCCTGAGTAATCCTTCGGAATGCCGCTAGTCCAGCCGCCGGAAAGCAGTCCTGCTGACCAGCACCTCCTTGAGCCCCAGTCAATGCTGCTCTACACCAAGTTCCTCTCTACCGCGCTGACTCTGGCCACAGGAAACATCTCTACGGCGGATGGCGGAATGCTTCTCATCCAGACCACAGCAGCCACCACGGTGGCCACTGCAGGAGGAGCAGCTGCAGCTGCCGCCACGGCGAGCACACTCAAGGTGCCTTCGATGAACTCCTACCTGGTGAGCATGGCCTGGCCCAAGTCGCTGGCGGTGGTCGTCTTCCTGGTCATCATCCTAGTCACCGTCGTTGGCAATACCCTGGTCATCCTGGCCGTGCTGACCACGCGCCGACTGCGCACCGTCACCAACTGCTTCGTGCTGAACCTGGCCATAACCGACTGGCTGGTTGGCATATTCGTGATGCCCCCCTCGGTGCTGCTCTACGTAACAGGTGAGTGCCAGTGCCCATCGACGGATCAAGATTTATGGCTCTGGGTATTTACAGGCAGCGGAATGGGGGCGCGGGGTTAGTGTTTACTACACTGGCCGGACCTCTAGGGTGGAAGTGCGTATAGTAAACATTTACAGAAATCTGCCGTTGGCCATTGGCCATTGGCCACTGGCGGAGCACATTTGTTCGATTCCGATTCAAAATTATACAATAAGAAAATTATACAATTTCACTCTGCAAAAGTATACAAATTTCTTTCGCTTGCAAACATCTTGCGGGTGATTTATTGTTATTCCATTGAAAAGCTTTGAGGCTTTATTTGATAATTTTTTTTTTTTTGGGAAAATCAAAACTTTGGTGAGTTCTGGCTTCGCTTTATTTGATTATTCAAATTGAAATGGTTGGTCAGAATATTAAGAGCTCTATTTTTCCCCCAGAGGGTTACTTAAAGTTTTTATTTTAATTCGGAAGATCATTTTGCTTTAATTTCTTATATTAACAACTTTATTTACTCATTAAGACTAGTTTTATATATTTTGATATATTTATTACTATTATTAATGCATCTTAAGGACTTGCAGTTAGGGCTTTTATTCCAGTTTTGGCCAAAACTATGCTTTCAAGAAGCCCTTAAATATTCGCATTTTTGAGTTGGACAAGTCAGAGTTAAAAATAACCATAACTAAGCCAAAACAGCCTTAATTTCAATTCGGAAAGCTTTTCTGTGATAGTTTTTAGATGGTTAATTAATCTGCATATTGAGTTTAAAAATTAAAAGGAATAAATTTTTTGTAAATTTTTGACAATTTTAATGATGTAACCCCTTATAAAATTTTGAAAAATCGGCAAATATTTTTTTCTCATTTTTTTAAAGAATTTTAATTGTAAATAATTAAGATTTTAATGGGGAATCGAAAGATATACGACATTTGGCTAACATATCATTGTTGGCCATAATATGATATCCAGAAGATATCAAATATTCGAATTTTTGAGTAAAATTTTTTATACCCTAATTTTTTAGACAAGTCAGAGTTTAAAATAACCATAACTAAGCCAAAACAGCCCTAATTTCAATTCGGAAAGCTTTTCTGTGGTAGTTTTTAGTTGGTTAATCAATCTGCATATTGAGTTTAGAAATTAAAAGAAACAAATTTTTTGTCAATTTTTTACATTTTTAATGATGTAACCCCTTATCGTTTTTTTGAAAAATTGTCCAAAAATTTTATTTCTCATTTTTTTAGGTATTTTATTGTTAAATAATTTTAACGGCGAATCGGAAGATATGCGGCATTTGGCTATCATATCATTGTTGGCCATAATATGCTCTCCAGAAGACCTCAACCTAACCGGTTGGGTCTGGTCCCCTAACTGGGGCCTCCCCGTATAATTATTAGTGAAATTACTAGCAAAATAGCTAATATTGGTATAGCTATGAGCAACATAGTATTACTGAGATATAAGGAACCAGATCTATAAGCTACATAGAACTTAGTGTGATGTTCGGGCACAGTATTGCAAAAGCCTCGCTTTAAGTCTTATGCTCTCATAACCAAGGGCCAATAAGTGTAAGCCTCTCCAGTTACCTCAAACTATCCAGGGAATAATATCGAGTAACATTGCTAAAGGCAAAGTGCCGGTGTAATGCTACCCCTAATCCCGGGCAGGTGCATAAGCAAAGCCAGGTGAAGCACGGCTCCTTCTCTCTCTCTCAACCCAACAAATATTTACTCCGCAGGCACTTGGCGCTTCGGCTGGATACTGTGCGACATTTGGATCTCGATGGACATCCTGCTGTGCACCGGCTCCATCCTCAGCCTGTGCGCCATCAGTCTGGACAGGTGAGTCGAAGAACTAATTTCTTAATTTGTCGTTGATGTCATAGCCATGGCCATAGCCCTGGGCAGGAGCCAACACTAAGCCGCAGCCAAAGCCGAGGCAAGGTGCAAAACAGTGCAGAATAATTTATCCGTTGACGTTTTTATTGCCCCATGACCGTTGTCCTGGCCATTGCCAGTGCATAACATACCCTTTGAGTGTCCGACGCCACAATGGCAAAGATTGGGTTGGGCCGACACTGTTTCTGCCCGGCGTTGGCTCCTCCATCTGCTGTCCTCTGGTCCTCCTGTCCTCCGTCCGTTTGCTTTTGTTGGAAGTTTCAATTACATTTTAATGGCATTTCCAAGTTTTGTGTTGTGGCTCCGGCTTCGTGTTGGGCTGATCCAGCTGAGCCCGAGCGCCCAGTCCTGAACCCGGTGCAGAAGCAGAAACGGAACCCGAACCTGGACCTCGACTGCGTTGTGTTTGCCATTTGGCCACGCCAGAAGCTGGCTGCGGCTTTAGGAACAATATGTTTGCGTGGCTTTTGTTTCGCTCCGCATTTCCGTATACCTCTGGTCGCCTTTCCCACTGATGCGTTTATTGCCCGGCTCTGGGCTCTCGGCTCTTCTTTATTCTGCAGGTATCTGGCCGTCACACAGCCCTTGACGTACTCGAAGAAGCGCCGCTCCAAGCGCCTGGCCCTGCTCATGATACTCGTCGTGTGGATAACGGCCCTGTCAATCACATGTCCTCCGTATTTGGGCTGGTAAGTAAAGCTCCGCTCGGCTCAGGCCCCAGCTGCACAACGAGAACTGTATTATCTTGAGTGGCGATCAGTTGGTTATTGGTTATTATTTCGCTTCAAAAGTTTGGCCAGAAAAATCATTCATCTTTGAGATACTTTTGCAACATCCTTTAAAATAAGCTTTTGATTCCATAAATAGTTTGCAAATATTTCTAAAATTATAGAGAGTCTTAAACTGTGTTTTCTGCATTTTTAGCAGTTGTTTAATACATTTGTATACATATATATATTATTTAAATTTAAATAATAATTATATAGAGAATATAAATTACTTTTCAACAGAGCTCCCTAAAAATTTTGAACACCTTCAAAGCGGTACAAAAAGAGGTAGCTCTTATTTTTAGGTTTTATTTATATATATATGTTGCTTAATACATTTTTATACATATATAATACATTTAAATTTGTTAATAATAAAGGGAACTTAAATTACTTTTCAACAGAGCTCCCTAAAACCCTTCAGAGCGGTACAAAAAGAGGAAGCTTAAAGACACATTCTATTCTGTTTTCGCTCAACTGAACTTCGCTCATCTTTTTTGGACAATTATTGAATAAACTTTTAGGGTTTTGTTTTGTTAAAGTCTTTCGCAGACCGCTTAGCTGAGACACTTTGGAAAGGGCTCTTTTGCTTGAACCATACCTTAAAGTTATATTTACTTAAAGTTAATAGAGGTTAAGAGGCCTATGAAAGTTAGCATATATATTTTATAATATTTTATCTAAGAGAAAATCTGAATGCAGCCATTTATATGAATAAATGACCAATAAGCCCCAAACTTTTGTAGGTCACCGCTATTACATTTCCCATCAACACAGGATATCAAATAGTTGACATTAAATTGGAAATTGATATTTTGCTGTGTGCACCGCCCTTGCCTTCACTTACCACTTTTCTGTCCTGGAGGCGTGACAAAATGTTCTTGGCCTTTGTAGCCTCTTTCGTATGGCTTGTTTTTATTGTCTTTTTTGTTGTCTTTTTTTTTTTTGCTAATGGCTGTGTGTGGCCCAGTGTGGATAATGTGTTACCGAAAGGTCCCGAAATACATGCGCTTATTTATATTTGCGCCTCCAGCTGCGCCTAAAAAACATTACGTAATTGCTCCAGTTGTTGGTGTTGCTGTTGCTCTTGCAGCCATTACATTGAAGTTTTAATGAGTTGTTAATGACTTTGTTTGCCGCGGAGCATTTGCTTTGGGCTCACTTACAGGCACACAAGCCACACACTTAACTCTTGCATACTTCGAGGCGCCCAAATTAACCACCTCTCACGCACACGCACACACACTCTCGCACCCTTTGGTGACGCATTCCGTGGCCAGGCCAGGCCAGGATCCCCGTCGGTTCGGCCCCCAAAGCGTGGCTCAAAGTGCACATTAAAGCCGGCTGAGGTCGGGCTTGCAGCCACAGCTGCAGGACATTGGCCGAATTTGAAAATTCGCTGCGCACTGGGGGAAAAATTGCAATTACAACGGGCAGCAGATGCTGCCACTCGACGTATTTTAATTCGTTAAGAGGAATAGTTTAATAACAAAAGTTAGTCACTGCAGAAAGAGAACAGGGAGGGAGTTGGTGCTCAGTTGTGATTACTTTGGATTGAAAACAACTTGAAATATAACAGAAAAACTTTAAAGTAGTTGTCAAATGTTTTAATAAAGCATGCTTTTAAGTTATATTTTCTGTAGTTCATGGTTCATAAATAATTTTAAAATGTGTCTAGGAGTTTGCAATAAAATATTGTAAGTCCCAAATTTATTGTACAAGTTTTGAGAACCAATAGAAAAATTTAGATGGTATTTAATTAAAAGATGTCATTTTGGTGATTTATAAAACTAGTTACAAAATGTATTCTAGGTAAAGAGACTGTTCCAATCATATCTTTAATCAGGTTACCCGAAAGCCAACATATATGGTACATACATATCTCTTATATAGTTTTGTTAAGGTAATTGGCTGTCATTAAATATAATTACCGGGGCCCAATGCTTTTATGGTAATACAAACACACGTTTATGTTAAAGGCAGATAATTTTTATGGTTGCGACAGAGATAATAGAGTCTTTTTGAACCGGAAAATTCCATTGTTAGTGGCATTTTACCAATTTGTCAGCCCCCAAAGTAACCGGCCTTCGTCTATATTTTATTGAGCGATTTCCCGTTGAGGTGAATAACTTTACTTACCGGCTTTCTTAACCCGGATTCCTCGCATATTGATTTAAAGTCAGGTCCGATTTGCGTTGGCCAAATTACCGTCTTGGGGAGATGTGCATAAGTAAATGGCTTCCAGCAGGGATTCCGAGAGAAAAGGGATAAAGAGCGCCTCGACATGCGCTGGCTTTGGTCCTGGCTGGATTTGAATACGGATTTCCCTGCTTAACTCAGCTAGTTGTCACTGCCAAAGTCCCAGGGACTTTCGATCCGAACCGCACTCCCGACCGCAATCACGCAGCCACACAACAGCCCGAAAATCCGACAACCCGCAATCCTACAACCATAACCACATGCACAATTCGAATGGGAACTGGAATTCAATTTGCCATTTGCAGGTACGAGGCGGGCCGGCACCAGGCGGAGTTCGTGGACTGCCGCTACAACCAAAACAAGGGCTACGTCGTCTTCTCGGCAATGGGATCCTTCTTCATTCCCCTCACGGTGATGCTGTACGTCTACGTGAAGATTGGTTATGTGCTCACGTCACGCCGACAGCGCATTGTGCGCGATGCGGTAAGCCCCGGCTTCGGCTCCAGCTCCAGCTCCATGACCTCCTCATCCCCTCCATTGAAGTGTCTCCTAAAATTTATCATTTCACACCAACTAACCCGACAAGCACTGAGGGAAAGAATCACCTTACAGAACTGGAAATTATACTTAACACCTTATTTAGTAATTATTTAATAAGACTTGCCTTTTCCTTTAGTTAATTATCTATAATTAGGTAAACTCCTTTCATAAATATAAAGTTAAATACCAGTTCTAAGGCCCTCTTCATATATTTAATTCAGTGGTACCCAGGCCATATATTCCCATATAATTATTGCTTTTGTGAGTAATTGATTAATCTGGCTAGATTAAAGGCTAACCATTTTTGTAATAGTGCTTAAAAAATGCTACATTTAGCCATAAAATACAATTTGACTGCAAGGATGCTTTGCTTACAGTATGTGCATACTGTGCTAGTCAGGGCACCACTAGTTTAAACAATCAATTTACCCAGAATATATTTTTCTCAGTGCCCACACACATCCATAAGTTCTTTTTCCCTTCCTTTTCGCCACCAGAACTCGGAGCGCACGGCGGACTACGACGTGGATGGCGACAACTTCATCTCCGAGTCGGAGCACTATCACTGCACGCCAACCAAGTGGCTGCCGAACAGGAAGTCCCGCTGGAGGTTCAACTCGCTGAACGACGCGCCCACCGCCATTGCCGCCTCCTCTACCGCCAGTGCCAGCGCCAACACTGTGGGCACTGGCACGGGCCAGCAGACATCGTCCTCCGTGAAGTGCTCCAAGTGCTCCGCCAAGTGCCAGGCGGATAAGAGTGTGCCGGACAAGACGCTGACGTTCAAGCACCAGCCGACGTTCTATGAGCTGGTCGAGGTGTCGCGTCTCTCCTCGCTCATCCACTGCTCGGCGATTAGCTGCAAGTATGGCGGGCCCTGCATGCACTCCACGCCCTCTGGCCTGCACTATGTGGGCACCGGCAGTCAGGCTTCCTTCTCGGACACCTGCCTGGGCGCCGCCTCCCCAGAGGTGTCCGAGAAACTAGAGGCGGACTCCCACTCGCACTCCCACTCCCAGTCGCACTCGCACTCCCTCTCGCAGGGTCAGCCGAAATATGGGCACCATCATGGCTCGCAGAACCATCACCATAACCACCATCATCGCATGCCGATGCGAGTGTCCACAACGAAACGTGACACCAAGACCGCCAAGACCCTGACGATTGTGATGGGCGGCCTAATTGCATGCTGGATGCCCTTCTTCGTCTACTATCTGCTGATACCCTTCCTGCCGCGGCCCGCCGTCCTCGAGGACTTAATGTTTGGCTTCACGTGGATTGGCTGGGTCAACTGCGCCATCAATCCCTTCATCTATGCCTTCTACAATCCCGACTTTCGCACTGCCTTCTGGCGGCTCACCTGCCGGCCCATCTGCAAGCAGAAGCGTCCGCCCAATCACCTGGCCATGTTCCGTGGCTAGCCTGGAGCTCGGACTTGCCGTCTGCCTGGTGCCATGGCAACTGGTCTCTCACAACCGAAGCTCAGATCAGGTGGATACTTACCTTTGACACTTCTATCTGGCCTATCTCTCGCCGCTCTGTATCTATGAAAGATCTTGTTTAGGCCCCTTTAATGGCCCACTCTCTGAGTAGCCGGATTCTTAAAGTTGTGGCAAAGTCAGGTTAATATTAAAGGAGGGGCCGCTCCAAGTCTCCTGTATAAGCTAGTCGGTAGAATCATGAAGTTTTGTCTGTGTCCGAAAATGTCCGAATATTAATTGTAATTAATATTTGAGAAAACGTAGCCCGACCTCCTGAATTTGTTAACCCAAAAGAGTGTTTAAAGGATTTTTATAT
The DNA here is from genome assembly GCA_008042775.1 of Drosophila pectinifera. Lineage (NCBI taxonomy): Eukaryota > Metazoa > Arthropoda > Insecta > Diptera > Drosophilidae > Drosophila > Drosophila pectinifera. Next base: position 25,190 of record VNKC01004956.1, read on the forward strand.
TCTGCCATGCAAACTAAACTAAGAACTAAGAAACTATCCGTGTCAATATTGATTCGAAGAATGCTGTTTGGTACCCATGAGGACACTATTGCAAGTGGCTAGCCCCCGCTTTCCTGGCGAGCAAGCCTTAAAGCTACCAAGGACTCTTTATAGTAGTATCATTAAGACTCAGTGGACTTGACCGGATGTCAAGATTCCCTGCTCCTCCTATATAGTATTTTTGTGTGCGTTGATTGTGCTATGAACAGAACGAAACAAAAGACAAATTATAGTATTTGCGTGTCTTTGTTGCTGCCAGGACGCCAGGACGGCAGGACCAGGACCAGGACAGTTGGCTGTCAGCAGGAAGAGAGGAGCGTGATGACGATGGGGCTCCTGTCGCTCCATCCACATCCTCATTTCCCCTTCCAGCCCCTTTGTTGTGTGTGTCCAGTTTGCGTGTGCCGGAGTGAGTCCGTGGGTCCAGTAACTGCCAACTGCCGACGACATATCTGGCGTGTCCTTTGTTGGTCAGGCCAGAGCCTGACCCCGCAGGCTCTCAGTGTCCGTCCGGTCAACCCATTTAATGTTTATGCAATCGCAAGCGAAAGTGAAAGTGTAACTGAAACTAAGCCTAAAGCGAGGCCGGATTCGGAGCTGTACTTGAGCTCGAGGAGATTTTAAGCCCTTTGTTCGCACACTAGGCTCGTTAGGCAGCCCGAAAAACCGACATTTTTAACTGTATTATACATATATATCATATTTGTATCCAACTTAGTACTTTATAAATGTTCACTTGAATGAATACGAGGATCTCTGCAAGGACCTAAAGAGTTCTTTTGTTGTAATAAACTTTAAGTTCAACTCACAGGCAGTTTTGTTATTCAGCCAATGGGCGGGGGTTTCGTGTGCGAAAATATAAAATATGCTCACAACTCACTGCGTCGTTGGATTGGGTATTGAGCTATAAATTGTCACGCAAAAGTTTTATGCACAATTTTCCGAACACGTCTGTTCCCTCAGAATGGAGGCACGAGTAGTACGTGTGCTGTGATACAAGGCCGAGGAACCAAATTACTATCTGTATAAGAAATTGGTTACGTTCATTTGACTCTGCACACACAGCATGATTTATTTGGGGGAAAAACGCAGGCCATGTTCGATTTTTGTACAATGTTTTTGGTAAGTAAATGGAGGAATGTGTACAAGTGAGTACACCCACATATTTATAACCCTTTCTCAGAGTCACTCGACTCACAGATCTGGCGATAAAGGCTTAGTGCAGCGTGAAGGAACCTCTCAATTCACTGGACAGCCAGAGCCAAGGGAGTCTTGACTTCATTTTTATTTTTTGTGATTTATTATTGGAAGTGGTAACCCGGTGGCCGCCACTAAGTTGTTTTCGACCAAAGAGAGGACAGGACGGAAGCAAAAGAAATGCTGAATCAGCCAGCCAGCCAGCTCAGAGCCGCTTCCAGCTGGGACCAGGACTGGGGGCAGTCATGGCCTTACATTAATTTAGCTGGAAATAAGGCGTGAAAAAAATGCGGTCATCATAATTACATATACGCACACCCCCGCAGAACACCTACACACACATGCCCGACAGCAGGAGGAGAGTACCGCCTCCCTCCGCTCTCTAATGAATTGCAACACATTTCGCTGTCACATTTCACTTTCGAGTCGAGCTCAGCGGAAACTGCCTCCCCTAATGCCGCCTGTCAACGGTCTGAAAACTCCGTACTCTCTATATATATACGGCGTACTGTAATTTGGCTTTTCAGGCATGGTATCCTTGGAGGTTATGGGATTTTGGAACAACATTTTCAGCTTAAAGGACAAGCTGATAAAAGTTACAAGGCTATTTATGGTTGGCATATGAAGGAATATAAAATAACTTTGGATAAACGATGGAGTTTAGACTTGGAACAGCAGCCTATCTATCTCTCGCTCTCCTCCTCGCTTTGCTTGCAAATGTTCAAATAATAGCAACCAGAATAGTATCTTTTCAGCTACACTCTGAGAGAGCTTCGAGTTTTTTCTCCGTTTATAATGGAAAGAATACCAATGGCCCCTCTATAAAGATTAAAATCCAAGTTATACTTACTTAAAGTTTTGTAATATTTCAAGGGAAGCTTTTATTAAACTAAATATATCCTTTATACTACAAATATTTAAAAATGATTTCTTTATTAAAATAACTCAAAACTGTGCAAAAATGCTCTTACTAAAGGGTATTTCATAGTCGTGCCACTTGACCCTACCATTTCCGCGTTGTTTCGCTCGCGGCGCTTACCTTTGCGCCGCTCTGTTGGCGGATATCGCATAAAGTGTTAAATGGTCGAGGCTTCAGGTAATAAGGGACGAGGAGGAGCAGGACGAAGAGGATCCGAGGGATTTTGGGAGGAGTTGACTGCCAGGCTGTCCTCCTATTTATAGCCGTGTGCTGACTGGGTGCTTAGGCTAATGTTGTTTGTTGGCCCAAGATTTTTCGGTTATGTCATCGCAGCAGTTGTGGGCCATGAAGGAAGCACTTGTTTTTTGGGAGGCTCCCTCCGCCAAAAAAGTAAAAACTGAAACAAAAACATCGATATTTTCGAGCATTTAACAAGTGCTCGGGACAGGCAAAGTTTGCAAGCTCTCTGTACCCCTCACTTGCCATGACAAATGCCCCGAAAATGTTTTTCGAATGAACTTTGGTTTTATTCCGGCTTCTTTTGTTTTCCGTCGCCAACTTGGTGGCTTGGGCGGGGCGAGTGAGACGCCTCAAGTGCCGCCCACTGTGCATCGCAATTGGAATTCGGGCAAGTCGGTAGGTAACCCGGGAACCCAGTCGGGAGGTCGGCAGCAGTTCGGGCATCTCGGTTTCCTGCTCAGCGGATGCGGAGCCGATCAATTAATGTTATCCAAGTTGAGCGCGGGCTCAATTAGAGTCTTAAAACTCCATTTAGAGGATGCTCAGCTGGGGCTTCCCCACGGGGGAACCGGATGTGGCGGTGGCTTCTCTGAAATATTCATGGAGGGAGAGCCAGTCCCAGCCAGTGTCAGAGCCTGTTGGGCTGCGGGGTTAGCTCTCCGTATTTATGGGTATTTTCCGCACCAAACACAACTTTGCTTTCTAACCGTGCAGTCAGCTTGGTACTTTTTTGGGAGTTTTTCCGGGGTTTCCTTCGAATTCTCCCACTGACTGGCTCCTGGTTAAATATAAATAAACACAAGTGTACACACACACCCATCGGGGGCGTACAGTATATCTGCAGTTTGGTTGTGAATTCAATTTTGAGTCTGATCAATAATTCAGGCTCCCCGCACTAACCATTGTTTCTGCCCCAGCTCCGACCCCTACTCCAGCTCCAGCGCAATGGAGGACCCCGGCGCACCTTAAAGTGGAAGGTCCTTAAATAACAACAAGCTCTTTGAGCAGCGGAAATTTGTCTTTTCGATTTGTCTATTTATTTTTGTTCGGTTCCAAAAATGCTGCTCGTACACACAGATAACTATTAATATATATGCAGATTATGCGGATTATGTATATGATATTACAGGCCAAAGCTCATGCCGATGAGGATGAGACTAAGACTGAGGCTGAGACTGAGGCTGAGGCTGAGGATGAGAGATTCTCTCGCTCGTGAGATGATAGATGGGCGACTCCGAGCTCCATCCGCTGTGTTTACTTCCGACAGGTCGGAAACTCTCTCACCCGGAGCATCTGTTTGACTTGTTAGGCCTGCCATGTGAGCTGAAGCTCAGAAGGATTGAGCGAACTGACGGGCTATGAGATGAGATGGCCAGGCAGGGGAGTGGGTTGGAGATGAGGATGAGGATGAGGACGGGTTATAATACAGTACGTGGGCGTATGCTGATGAGCGTTCGTCTGACTTAATCTCTATGTCGTAACCCTGCCTGATTGCGTTTATGACTTCGCATCGCCGACGAGGGCAGATGGAGATGGCATGGAGCTGTTCTGGATGAAGTTAAAAGTAGATTGCTTGGTACAACACGAATCGCTGCCCTAGTGCTGCTAGGTCCTGGGGTTAGCTAAGCTGCCGATGGCCTGAATAAATTATGCCTAAAATTATATGGTATTTCAACCCATTCACACACACTTGAGTACACTGACTGACACTCTATTAAGGCTAAGGGAAAACTCTCTGAAGATCGCATCTTCAACTACGACGACCTTCAACTATTAACTAAATCACAGTAACTGTTTTTGTTTTTCTTCTTTTAACTGGCATTCCGATAAAGCTGATTAAAGCTAATGCTCGACCTAATCCGCCCAGTGGTTGTTTCCACTGATTCCTGTAAGTCCTCCTAAATCAATCAACTCGTATCTGCTGCATTTATGGCCCATTGATATCGACTATCGCCTATCTATATACAACAAGCCGGCACTAAATTAAGTTCTGATAGGTCGAGTTAGTTACCTCGTAAAGCTGGCAAAAGGGAATTCACGGACGGACGGAAAGGCCTTTCAGGGGGGTCACCTTTTTTCGGCAAAGGTGACCCAGCACGCCACTGAATATTAGAGTATGAGAAATGTGCGCAATTTCGGTGAGCCATATAAACAAGTTTTCTCATCCATCTAAACTGTCTATTCCGTTGGCTGGGCCGGGCTCTGTCTGAGCCACATTTTTGCCTTGCCTCGCCTCGACTGAGGCAGCGACTGTTGCAAGGCGCCGCCTGCCGAGCGGAAAAGTCTCGCGGAAATTACTAAATCGATACGTGCTGCCGCGTATCAGATTTTCCTCATGCAAAATTCCGGCTGCAGAAAAACATTGAAATCGTGGCCTGCAGTTGCATATATATCCAACACAGACGAGCTTCCCTAAATCGGACTTCTACCTGGACTTCTCCTAATACTAATTATTAAATACTATCCAAGAGAGATGTCTTTGAAATAGTAAAGCCTGTAGCCGCTTCTTGGTTAGATCTGACTTATTTCCATTATAAAAGGAAACATTTAAGTGTGTTTATAATTTACATTAAGTTCAAAGGAAGATCTCAATTTACTAGGCTTTTATTGCAATTCGATTTCGAGAAGCTCTACTGTACTTGGTTTCCTTTTTATAGAAGGTCAAACGTCACCAGTGGACTCACCAGTGGGCGATGGTCGGTCTATCTTAAACGGCAAAATGATCCAGAATTGGAAGCAAACCCTGACGAGGAAATAAATTACAGGAGTAACTAGAGAACAATTACACTTATGGCCGGGAGGAGGTGAGGTGGTTGTGAGCTAGTGAACTGGTGAGGAGGTCAGGTGACTGACTTGTGGTGTAATTACGGACCACACCTAGAGTTAATGAATATGTTAATAATATGCTAGGCGCTGGCCATTTGTTCAGGGCCCGACCGCGGCTCCTCTATCGCCTGATGGACATCGTGTTCGTGGGGAACTGCGGCTTCTGGCCGGCACTGAAGAACCGCTTGCAGGTGAGGCGCCAGAAGGCCGCCCGGAAGTCCACGCTGTAGAAGGCGTAGATGAACGGATTGATGGCGCTGTTGAACCATCCCAGCCAGGTCAGAGCGTTGGCCAGCATGTGGCTGGCCTGGTGCTCGGCCAGGAAGGGTGTGATCAGATAGTTGACGAAGAAGGGCAGCCAGCAGGCGATGAAGCCGCCCACCACAATGCTCAGAGTCTGCGTCGTCTTGTTCTCCTTCTTCAGCGACGTAATCCGGTTGGACAGGGACTTGCTGTTGCTGGCGTTGGCACCAGCTCCTGCTCCGCCACCGCCACCGGCACTGGCAACTGTGTGCCCACTGGTCGATGTTGCGGTCACCCCGCCCTGGTGATGATAGTGCGGATGATGATGATGGCTCCGCGAGTGGCGGAAGCTGTGCGGGCGGGGCGCCTGGCCTGCGGACTGGGCCTGCCACTGGGCGTCCAGGAGACTGCTGCCGGGCCCGATGCCACTTGTCATTGTGGTAATGGTCGTCGAGGCCGTGGAGGTGCGCTTCAGGGAGGAAGGTCGCGTTAGCTCGTAGCACCCGTTCTTGCCACCCGTGCTGCCGACATGGCAGCCCGCTGCTCCGCCGGAGGGCAGGGCTAGCAGCGATTGACAGTGGGCGCCTGCAGTGGACCCAGTCCCGCCTCCTCCTGGCGGCGCTGGAGGAGGAGCACAGTTGTCGCTGTCGCTCAGCATCATGTCGTGCAGCTCCTTGGCTATCGTCTGGTTGGAGAAGGTGCGCGATGTGGCCTGCCGCTGCCGCTGGCCCACCGAGCTGTGCTGCTCCTGCTCCGACAGCTCGTTCTCCACATCCGCCGCCGTGTAGCGCTTGAATTTCTAGACACGCAAAGTGCACAAGGCGGGTAAGTCAATGCGGATGATAAATAACTTAGGTGGAGTAAATGTGCGGTAAAAGTTAAGTGCCGGAGAGTTGAATATCAGGGGGGAAGGGGGGCTAGGAGATGTAGAAGGTATGAGTACTCTAACTATGTATGGGGCTCTATTCCTGTTACGATAAGAAAGGGCTTTGGGTTAAAAGGGAATTCAGTTCAGCGGAATTTTTGACAAGAAAAACATGAAGTTTAACATTCTCTCAAAACCGAAAAGAGACTATATGTTTAGAGAGATTATAATACATTTAAAGGATTAGTTATGGGAAAAGGTAGTTCCTTATTGAAGGAATCTAGTATTAAGATCCCTAATGTTCAGGGATATTTAAAGGGTTTAAGTTCTTAAAGTATGTTTAAAATGTCCCAGTAATATAGACCCAAAGTGGCTTGTTTGTAAACACTTCTTCTGGTTATTTTGATCTACAGAAAAATAATATAATTCTTTAAAGTCAGTTGCAGGCAGTTTTAAACTTTTTAAAGCTGCAAACTTTAGCACAATTGCACATGCAACTTTTTCCTTTAACGTTTGTAGGCATTTTAGTACAGCAATTGAGAAAATTTCAGATGGCGAAGGCTTAAATACCCTCACATACTTATTATTTAGCATTCATATATACTGTCCAGGAATGAAAATAGTTATTTTTGTGAATAAGAGACCATTAGGCCGGAAGAAAGGTAGGTCAATACTTAATGCCCTACATAACAGGTAAACGATGCCCATGTACGTATGTAAGGTGATGTGAAACACATCCTGAGGAATCCTTGGTGGCAAGTTCGGCTTAATGGCTGCATAAAGCGGCAAAGTTATAGTGGCAAACTTTCATTATGGCGGACATTAAAGCAGCGGCTGCTGCTGACGGACCCACGGAAGTTGGGTACATACCCGTAGCCGAGGGTATATGGCATTTAAATCTGTGTAAGCTCCTACTGTTTGGGAATTATGAACAAACGTGCCGCAGTTTGTGCCGTACGTGGAGTGGCCTTTAAGCCGTGGTAGCAGGGGTGGAGGATGTGGGAGTGTGCAGTGTGCAGTGGACTGAAGTGGGGCCGGAATGGAGATGGCTTTGGGGCAGGGAATACCAGCGAGCCACTGGACTGTGCCCTATTCCATATTCCGTATGCCGTATGCCGTATATGTGCATTTTGTTGGGAGGTGGGAACAGAGGGTAGGGGGGAACTGGTGGCGCTTCTTACCTTGTTGTGAACACTTATGTCGGTCATATTGTCGTGCCTGGATGCAATGACACAGGAAATTCTTGCATACACATAAATCATGACTGCCATCGGAATGAAGAAGGAGCCCATGGCCGAGAAGATGACGTAGCCTTCGTTCTGGTTGTAGCGGCACTCCCGCAGGTCCCGGCGTCCCGGCTCGTACCTGGCAATGAGCAGGAAATGAGCAAGATACAATTAATTACAACAAAAGTCGGCTAATTCAGGAAGTCCCCATTATTCGCATCCGCAGTGTGCCGGGCACAAAGTCGAGCAAATTGCCACCTAATTATGTTCGGTTTGTTCAGCTGGGAGATGGCCCCTAGAACTTAGGAGTCAGGGAGTCAGTGGACGTCGCCAGGGTCCTGAATTTGCATGCCTTTCAAATAATCATTTGTCTGGCCAAGAACGACCGAAATTCCTCTCGGAGCCCCCAAATGGACCTTGACAATTGGTGTCAACATTTTATGACATCACTCTCAGGGAAATCTTTTGGCAGTTTATATTAAGTGATACCATGAACACCTACTTATAGTTGGTTAGCTTGGAGCAAGGAGGTTTCTTATTTACAGGCACTGAGCTACATTTTCTGGACTTTAAGGCTCTAGAAATGTGGAAAAATTAACAGAAATTAAGGAATTTCTTTGAGCTGACTTTTGACATCTAGAGATGATGGCCAACTAATTGAGCATTTCTCTCTTATTTTGCTCTAAATCAGAATACAAGTCACGAGTTTGGCAGCACTGAAACTAAATCATAGTCCTCAAGAAGTTATAAATAATTAAGGACAAGTAAAAAGCTTTGATAAATAATTAGCACTCTTTTACTCATTCTATCAAAAGTACTTATTAGGAAGAAGATTTTTAAGTGGTTATTTGCAAAAGTTTCCTTTAAAGCGTCTTAATATCCTTTGTATAATTGTAGATTTAAGAATCGTTGCATTTATAAGGTTTTTACAGTATTTTGAGTTTTATTAGCTATTATGTCTATTTCTTACTGTAATTATATCTTTTGTAGGTGTTTTGCCAAGAATTTTAATTAATCATTGCTGTATTCTAATTATATTTTCTTGAAGGAGCTTTTCGAAGAACTTTAATTTGCTGAATTTATTAAGTTATCAGAGTGTTTTTAAACCCCATCTTATACCTGAGACTTCTGTGGCTGTCCAATTAGAAATTCAGTTTAAATTAACTTCAAATGAACCCGAAAATATTTGGATGAGTGCACTTACCAGCCCAGGATGGGGGGACAGGTGATGGCCAGGGCCAGTAGCCAGACGATTAGGATCATGATGAGGGCCAAACGTTTCGAGCGCCGTTTACGGGAGTACGTGAGCGGCCTGGTCACGGCCAAGTACCTGTCGGAGGGACGCGGAGATGCAAAGATTTACGATTTGGGGGAATACCCGGAGCCGTCACGCTGCTCACCTGTCCACACTGATGGCGCACAGGCTGAGAATCGAGGCCGTGCAAAGCAGCACGTCGAGGGAGATCCAAATGTCGCAGAGCACCCAGCCGAGTTGCCACGAGCCTGTAATCAAAATACCAAATTAAAAACTTTCGCCAGCATTGTCGGCGTCTTAAAATTCTGGTCCAAAGTCAATTTGATTAGCTACGTTTTGCCAGGGCGGCCACTCGGCCAAATGCCTCACCTAAGGCCAATTAAGCGGGCCAGTTGTGGAGATTCTGGGGCGTGCTGGGCCCCCAACCTGACGCTATGCACATAAGCCCCCTTAGTGGTTTGGCCAGTCTCAACTCTTGCCTGCCCCCCCATTGAATTTCTAGGCACTTTCCGCAGTTTCCCCTCGTCTGTGGCCTGTCAACCGATTAATTTTTTAATCAAGTGCCCCTCAAATGGGCTCTGAGCGCCAAATGAAAAGTTGTTTTTGTGAGAAGGCCCAAGGACCCAAGAGCCGGCTCATTAGACGGAGATTGCTTGCTTGGCTTTCGTAAACTAGGAGGAAGCAGTTTGCCACATGGTTTTCTGGTTCCTGTTTACCGCTCCAAGATTACGAATCTGAACAATACAATATGCAGCTAAATATTAAAATAACCCAGAGCCTTAATAAACCCAAACCCAAGTTTATAATGAAAACTAGCAAAAGGCAACAACACTTTAAACACAACCTTGAGTGCCCTTAAATTGTTTACTTCGAGGGCAGGCGCTATAAGGATTGGGATTAACCAAGACCTTTTAGAGATATAAAGTGGTTTTAATTTACCATAAACGGAAGAATAGTCTACAATACGGGTTCGGGCTATAGCTTTGGTTTATTTTTCATTCAGAGCGAGGAACTAACCAACTATTTGCCATGGAGAATATTTTTTTGCCCATTTTCCGATTGCCAACGGGGCGGATGATTATGACAAAGTTTCGACGTGCCGTTTGCCTTTAAAGAATGCCACAAAGTTGGGGCTCGGGAATGTTGCTTCCTTTTTTAGGCTTTTTTCTCTACTTTTCATTTTTCGTTGTTGTATTTTTTGCAGTCGAGGAAATCGCATGAAAGCGAAGGCGAAAAATGAAAGAAATTCTTTTGGTTCAAAGAATACAAATCCATAAGGCGAGAGAGATACATACTCGCATATTCCAGCTAGAAGCATTTACATAAATATGCCGGCGTATACGCCCCGCCTCTTCCTGTTCGCGTTCGTGCTCTTATTTCTATTCGTGCTACTTTGTTGCCTTACACTTAGATTTATACATTTAAAAAATATACAAAATTAAGGAAATTTGTTTATGTGTATGGGCTTTTGGTTTTCAGGAAATATACATCAGATGAAATGCTTAAAGATTTTATATCTATATATGTTTAAGAGAAACCCATTCTTAAAACTTATTTTTACGATTCTGTCGAAAAATGCTGCTTTAATTTTAAACAAGTATTCCAGATTTTTGAAATATAACTGGGGTACTAATGACGATATTAGCAATGTCAGAAACAGAGGTATATCCAAGGATGCTAAAACAATTCCCATTATTCTATTAAGTATTTTAAAAGCAATTCTTTTCTTGATTTTCCAAGATATTTTCAAGATTTATCACTATATTTAAGACCTTATCTTAAAAATTCGTAAGATTAATAGCCATTTACTTAGAATTTTCAAGAAAAGAAATATTTACATAAATCCTGAATTAATATAACAATAACTTTCTGTTTCTTATTTTAAAAATAAGGATTTTTAAGATATTAAGTATAAACTTATTATTTTAGCAACAAAGTTGTTATATTCAGACCATTAATTAAAATAATAACCAATAACCTTTCATTGGATTTGCAAACTTTCCTTACAAATACAGAATAAAATCATAAGCCATTTCAGAACTTGGCTTTTGAATAATAATTTATAATTGCTTCCCATTTTTTTGCTTAAAATATGGTCTCGAATCTGCACTATTTTTCTCTTAGTGCAGCTTTTGTTAGCAATTTTTTGAGGGATTTACCGGAATGGCATCTTCATCTTCTAATCACGCGAAAAGCCCGCCAAACGCCGCCTACTTTCGCGGAAGCACCTTAATGGCCCTGGTGGCACGGCACAGAGCAGAGCCCTTAGGTGCATTTAGGGCGGGAACTCATAGCTCGGGAAAAACTCTCCTATCAGCCCACCTCGGGAAAACTCACCTATGAGATGGACGGCGACGGCGGGCGGCATTACGAAAATGCCCACGAGCAGGTCGGCCACCGCCAGGCTCATCACAAAGCAGTTGGTGATAGTGCGCAGGCGACGTGTGGTCAGGATGGCCAGGATCACCAGGGTGTTGCCGATGACGGTCACCACGATGAAGGTGGCGAAGACGGCAATCAGGCAGATGCCCTGCCAGGAGAGCACCAAGTCGTAGAAGTGCGCCCACTCCGCTGCCGCCGCGGACTCGTTGTAGTAATTAAATGTGGTCACTGCAGCGGTGGGACCGGCCTCTGTCAGAGCATCCACTGCCTCCACTGCGCCGCCAGCGGTCTCATTTGGGCCACCCTGAGGCAGAACGACATTCAATCCCGTCGCGCTTCCTGCTCCAGCTCGCGTTCCAGCCGCCGTTCCCGTTCCCGCAGCCGTTCCATTCGCCGCACTCAGCAGGTCCTCGTAAACGATGGATATGTTCTCCGGCAGCCCCGGTCCCAGTTCCATTCCCCGGCCGCCTGCGGCGAGGGAGGACGCCGCCACATACATGAGCGATGGATAAATGGCGCTTAAATTATTCAGCTGCAAGTTGACAGCCATGGATCGGCCGGTCGAGTCCGCAGAGGAGCTGTCTCCGGCTGCTGTCCTGTTCTGCTGGGCCTGCCCAACTAAGCCCTACTCGGCGGTCGGGGCACGCACACCCTGCGCATATCCTTGGATCTGGTCACTGGCACTGGAGATGGAAGCGGAGGTGGAAGCGGAACTGGCGGGCAACTGGCACGGCCCAACTGCTGTCATTGTATCGAATTGCTGTCTGATGGCTTTGCTCCTCGCTCGGTCGCTCTGTCGGCTGCAATCAAACGGAAGGCCATCGCAAGTTAGTGAGTATTTCAGGCACAGAGAGAGATATCTTCAGACATCTTTCATTTATTTCTAGCTTAGTTTTTTTGTGAAATATTCAAGACTTTCTAAATTGATTTTTCAATAAAAATTATTTAAAATGGTAGTAAATCTCTCTAGGCAGTGTCTTGTTATTGGTTAGTCTCAAACTTAATTATTCTTATTATGCATAAATAAATTCTCTGGTAATAGTTTAGCATATTTTGCTGACAGCTCTTGGCCAAGTGAGGCTCTTAATTAACTTTTCCTAAACCAAAGAAGAAAGAGGTCAGAGTTTGTGTCAATTTGTTGTTGAAGAAAAATCTACTTTAATGCAAAATTAAAGCTAAAGAAGTTAAACAAATACCTGCATTATTTATTTTATGGTTTTTTGGAACTAAATTTTGCTTTGAACCGTTCGAAGTGGAGGCTTAGATTGAGATAGAGAAAACAGTACAAAATTCATATATATTTCTGCCTGTATATTTCCTTTTCTCCCACATTTTTAGTTCTAAATAAATCTAAATCCATATATACAACATGAAATATAATTAGTTTGCACCAAAGGAAAACTTTTGCTCAATACAGCTGCATCTGACAGAACTATATTGCAATTTATTAACAATAAATTCCGCGGGACAAAGAAAATAGTTTTGTTTCTGCGATATATATTATTTAGAGGAATTCTGCCGGATGCTAGAGAGTTCCTACCACAAATAATCAAATAATCCCCACAAAGCTATCATTTGTACACTATTTTAATCACTCGGATTTAATTCAGTCTGTGGAATGGGCTGCGGATTATTTTCACTGACTGCAGGTGCACCTAGGAGGTACAAACACAGAACGCTTGTCACTCGTCTGCCGCACCGAAACTTTCCACACCATTCTCTAATTCCACTCGAGTTTATTCCACGTGCAATTCCGCAACGATAAGACTGATAATCGAAGGCCGCTTTATTAGATTTCCGCACAAATTATGTATGGCTATGGGGCGTATACGTAATGGCTGAGGGTACGGGTAGGGCTCCGTCGGAGTGTTGCGGCGCGAATGACTGCTGTTGACTGAGTGCCACCAAATGGCAAGTCGCGGGCTGTTCGACACTTCTTGCCACTTTTGTTGACAATAATTTGGCATTAAGTGTTATTTATTTACCGGCCGATAGTGCTGGCCGCTGCTGATTGCGACGGCTTCTTGTGAGCGGTTCTGACTGTGTGTGGTTGTGTCGCGCCTGGGTGTGTGGGTGCGATAACCAAATTAAAACTGATATCGCAATAGACAAGGTGGCGGTGGCCAGGCGAGAAGTGAGCAGAATCAGAGCGTCGGAATCGGAATTGGAATTGGAATCAGCTTTACAGCTGCGGATTGCCGCAGGCACTCTTCCCACAAAAGGGAATTATTTAGCAAGAGCAATTTGCATATTCAAATGTGTGGGCTTTGAGGAATATTAGCTTAGTATTTGGCTTACACATGCATATACATTAAATGCCTTGAGATGAGCTGCATGTACCTCAAGGAAGGTGGGTAGTAAAGCTAGGCACTGCAGAAGTTTTTGTTACCGAAGTTAACCTAAGTAAATATAAAGATATACTTGGTTTATATAGTTTATATTGTTAGCTCTTGGGCAACTGTTGGCTTTTTATGGATCTTAAATAGAACAAATTAAAAGTTAAATTGGTTTTTATCATTATTTATTTTCCACTTTTGCTGTGTGTGCCAGTTTATTTCTTTGGCAACCTCCTTTATTTGGCTGCAGGTTAATCACTTTTCCTCTTTTTAATTATCTATTTGTTCCGATCAATTTATTAGATAGCAGCGGTGCTTGAACCTGGGTTTTATTCTTGCCTTTTGCGATTAACAATTTGCTTGTGTTTAACTTTTAAATAAAGCAAAGAAGAGTGTGAAGCACTTCGACTGTTACACCTTTGACTGAAAATAATTCGCATAAAGAGTTAATGCAGAAGTACACTTCGTATACATAAATAAATATTTATTTTATTTCCCCGCTAGTTTTCCATGCCAAATATTTATACACTTACACTGAAGCTCTTTTGTTTTTCGATTGAACAAATATTTAAACATGCATTTAAATCCCGTGAAATACATAGACGCTTTCAACACCTATAGCTGCCATTTTTGCGCTAATCCCTACGATTTTGGGGCTTAAAGCCTTGCAATTTAAAAGGGTATTCACGGACTCGGCCTCCCCTCGACACCCGCTTCCTGAGGCTCTGAATGCTGACGCGGAATAGTCATAAAAGAGCTTATCGCACTCACATGATAGCAATCTGGCCGAGGTGCACAAGGGGACCTGGGGTGAACTTTTACTTTTTTATGCTGTATAGTTTATGTGTAAATATTTGCCCAGCCCTGTGACGTACTCGAAAGGTGGAAACTGATTAATTGGATACGATGCAGGGCCTACGGCTGTCGTCGTCTGTCAGGGCCAAGGTATCGATCGGCCCCGACTGGAATGTGTCATCCCGCCAGATAACGGTCTTGAGGTCTTGGCTATAAATGGTGTGCGGAGAGTTCTCGTGCTCTCTAGTGCGGGAAATCAAGTGTATTTTGAGGGGCTTTGGGCCCGAAAATAGATTTATGAGCTCATTGCTCAGAATGTCGTCCGGGATTTCGGCCAGAAGCCCCCGCCTGGAGTCGCGATCGGGGGCTAGAAGCTCGCGCCTTTGGCGGCAACCCATCAGGCACTGACCGCGATAAGCCCTGGCGTTTTTATGAGCACTTTGATTGATAATCTAATTCGCAACTCAATTGCAAACTTTGCACGAGCCCCAGAGCCCCTAATCTCGGGTCTTGGCCCGTTCCCACACCCGTTTCCATACCAATTCCCGTTTCCATTTCCATGACAATGGCGGCAATCAGGCTAGGAGCTTCGGGTGAAGGGTTTTTATCCGAGGCAAGTGAAGTGCGTTCCAAGGGTTGGCCCAAGACCGAGACTCTCAGCTGGGATAAACTATTTGTTCAAAGGCTGCAAATTGAGTTGCCAAATCCAATTACTTTGCAGGACTTTGTGTGGCCGAACGAATTATGAATTTCTAATTGACACCGAGGAGAGCTCATCCTTTCATCCAGCGATCGGAGCTGACTTTAAACATATGTTTTAGCTTCCGCCGCTTTTGGCAGAGTCATCAATCAGGGCAGCGGCACCCTCTCCGGCATTAGATAAGTCCGTATCATTGATGTTTGCGGGGTGTCCACGGAAGATTTATTTCACACTAAAAAGTTCAACCCGATAAACAATGGCGGAGAGTGCTGGTGCTACATATTTACATACGCTTGGCTCTTGGTTGGGTGCACTGAACGGAAATAATACTTAATAGGAGATTGTTTACTTAAAAATAAAAGTGAATTTAATTATTCTGGCTAAAACTTATTCAGGCTCTAGGTCAAAATTGATGTTGATTTGATGAGAAAAACAAAGACAAGTAACAGGCTTAGGTAAACAATTGTTTCTGTCATTGACACTGTCTTCATCAGTACCCGATTGCAGACTGATCTCAACATTCACAGGGGTTAACGCCAGTTCATGTTCCGTCCTCAAGGCTCTAGTCCGAACTTTCATTAGAGGCTGACAAGCATATTTTCAGGGCGTATATGTCCTTTGAAAAGGTAATGTGTCTCTTACCATCTAAGATTCAGAAAGTATGTATTTTGCAATATTAATTTTAAACAATTTTTCAAGTGGACTTATGTATTTTCTTTTCTTCATTTATAGAAGTGTATTTAGTTTTTAATAAAGCTTAAGTTTTTAATAAACAAAAGAATAATGCTTCCAGCTCAGAATAAGACCATAGTAAATATAAAAAATATTAATTTTATCTCTGAACAAATGCGATTAACCTTGACTACAGCGTTTTTGGGGTATGCTGACTTTTTATGGCATATCTGTTAGAGATTTTCCAGCATTTGTGTCTGCTTGACAGCTGGCGGCCTTCACCTTATTCCGCTTTAATTGACCAAGCCCCATTTTATTTGCGTTATTAAGAGATTTTTCGGACAAATATGCCGAGGAGAGGGCACTTCAAGAGATATAATTGCAAGGCCGGCAGAAAAGACTTTTAGCAGGAAATGTGTGTGTGTGTTTTTTGGCAGTGGGTTGAATGTTTGGCTTCCTTTTTGTTACACTTCCACCTAGCACCTACGCGGCGAAAGAAAAAAACGGCTGAATTCCATTCTAATTCAAAATGCACTTTGACACCCACGCCAGCTTCCGACTTCCGCTGAACATTTGTTGCCATTTGCGGCCAACACGGCGTATGTGTAATATGCGTATGTGTAATGTGCAATTTACAATTCGCAGTGTGCAGCAGAGGAATAATATTTCATTTGCATTCGGCACGCAAGGGGGGAGTGAAAGAGGTCGAAGGCGACTGGAAGGAAGGATGGAGGTCCTGCCAAAGGACCGTTCGTCCCTGACGTCAAACAGGCAGCAAGCTAATACAAGTCACTATTTATTGAGAGTGTCGGGTACTTATTTATCCTCTTTATTTGGCAGTTCCATCGAGGTGTTTAGCGTGAAAGCATTTATCCATTATCCCTCTCTCTCCCTCTGATCTTTGCAGAGCCACCCCTCTGCACAGGACTGGGAACTGGGTGAAGGTGAAGGGTCAGCTGGAGGAGGGTCCTCCTCCTCCCGTACAGCTCCTGAAGTGGCTCCTCACCGCTCTGTTTACTTACTTAATGCAATCGCTTTCCTGCGCAGTCCTCCTACGCTCTCATATCATAACACTTGGCATTGTTTTATTGACACAAAAAGCCCTTATTATATTTATTGCTATTATTATTGTTGGCTGTTGTTGTTGTTCGCGGCACTCGAGTGGGACGCACTGTTTAATCTGAAGCTCCGCGTGGAGTGCACTCGGAAAGTACTACTGCAGCTGCAGCTGCAGAAACTGATTCACTTTGCACCGTGCAAATATTTTTAGCGGCGTGACGAACGCCTCTAACGCCTGCCGAAATTCAAATTTACGTTATCGGTTGTAGGCACGCCGACGGCTGATCAATCGGAGCCGGAGCCGGTGTCGATGTCGGATTCGAATTCGGATTCGGATGATTGAAGACCCGCACGCTGTCGGTCTCCTGCGGATGGATAGCTCATGCGACGGACGACCGCCTCGGTTGAGCGCTGGAGGAAAACTGACGACGAACGCGACTCGACTCGGTTGGAGAGTCGTCGTGGCGGTCGTGGTTGTCGGAGGCACGACCGTGATATCTGTCCCTCCGGCTTGTCAGTGGGACACAGTTCCAGTGAACTGTGGATCCCAAGTTGGCGGCCAACGAGCGCAAACACGCGACTTTCGAACGCAACAACGCAGGCTGTAGGTAATCCTGAGCTGTCGTTCCTGCCTGCCTGCCTGCCTTCCAGTATTTAAACAATTGTGCAAACAGCCGCCGTCCAGTCGAAATTTGAATATTCAAATGCTCGTGCTGGAGCGAAGCCCAGTTAATTCCCAGAACAATGTTTAATTAAGCCGCAGACGGAGGGACAAGTCATCTAGCTCCATGGAGCTCCGGAGCTCCGCCGATCCCCGCCGAATCCAGATCCCGTGCCGACGAATTTTACGAGAATTTCCAAATGAAAACATAAGCGATTTCGCGGGTACTCAGGAAATCTAAATTAAGACTTTTATGGTAGCCTTATAGACATAGGCATAGATATAGCAATATAGCGTTATAGCGTGCACAGGCGGCTCTATCTCTATATATATATGTCTACCTATATGCGCTGCGCCGTGCCATTGTTTGTACATTTTATAATGTGCAGATGCGTCTCCAGCTCTTACTACGCCCTCATAATGAGTAGTGTCAACAGCTGGCGCAGGTTAAGTTCGGTTGTATTCGATTGCCTTCCACACAGGTTCACCACTGCTTCAGGTGAATGCGATCCACGCACAGTGGCTTCCGACTTGGATTGCACCCTGCCTACTTGGAGGATAAACAAAGGCATGCGCCGTGTCTGTTGCCGAAGGGGAATCCCCGAGTGGAACGCGTGGAAACTGGACGACTCGGAGTGTAAATTATAGGGTTTAGAAGGCCGATTTTAAATCATTCGAATATCCTCTTTCCATTCGTTGATTGGAAAAGTTGCAATGAAGTTAGGTGGCTCAGATTTCACTTAATACAAGGTATGCTAGGTTGCTCTTTTCATAAATGTATGAATAAATATAATAAATTCTTACTCTTAGCCATATTTATTATTATTTCATATAAAAGGGTAAACGAAACTTCATCAGTTGCAAACTCTTTCTAGAATATATATGGTACTTATCAGTACTGATATTGAGGAAACCAGAAAAGCTTTTCTAGCTTCTGAAACATTTATATCTTACCAATACCAACTATAAATGGTTAGATTAAAATCGACAACAGGAATATAAGTATTTTGGTTTAATTTTGCCATCAATCAGGCGATAACAAATTAAGTATTTCTATTTTTAGACCTTGAGAACCCACAAATAAAGTAATTAACGATCATTCATCATTGGCAGGCTTAAAATGAATTACCATACATTCTGTCTTTCGATGTACAATGAATAAGTGGGAAAACCACAATAATTATGTTTATTCTTAGCTATAACGTTGGCACAATAACTTCAAGCAAAGGAAACCTTACTGACCAAGCTGAAGAGTGAGAAGATATTGCTACACTTTGTTTAAGTAATAAAATTATTAATTATAATCAAAAAAGAATAAAAAATATATGAAGTTTCTTGTAGAGTATTCTGAAGACTTAAAATAATATTTTGTATTAGTTGTTCTTTTGTAGAACTATTTTAAAATACTACAATTTAGGAAGGGACTGCTGTTTTGGACTATATATTTGTGCTTTGTTTAAATTTCCTTCAGCAGTCTTTATAATGCATTTAACTAACAAAACCCTGCATAGTTTACGGGATACCTTTTAATCCGACATATGTCACGAAGCCACTGCATACATTGGGGCTGAGGTTGGCTGTTCCTGCCACTTTAGTTAACCATTTGCCAAAAACCCAGGTCGGGATCACCTGTAATCTCCTTAACAGATTGAGCTCCAACCGGCGGGCTGTGGTGAGCACCGGTTGGACATCACTTAGATTGATTAAATGCGAGAAATCCGTGCGGTTCGGGTACGTGACTCGGCTGAATGGCTCGGCATAATTGGAGTCTATGCAAAAGCGTTTATCCCTAACGGCGCAAATGGGCACAGAGTCAGGAGGGTAAAGGGTTGAGGGTCACAGGGACCCCAAAATCGGTCCAAGTTTCGCAACATCATTTAATTATCAAATGCACGTACATAAGTGAGTTTTGCAGTGACAGAAAGGTCGCGTCACCCGCTTTCGCCCCCGAGTACGCAACCCGTTGCTCCATTTTCCGTCTAAACATCAAGGCTTCAAGGGGGGTGGCAGAAAGTTTTCCACCAACACAGCAAGTTTGGGAGCGCAAAAAACTTTCCATTTCTATGCAGCAGACTTGGCAATAGCATTGGCAATGGCAATGCTAAATTGAGTTTAACAATTTGTCTTAGAGGCACTTGCAGTGGATGCAGTAATTGCCTGACAAATCGCATCCCCACTTGTTGTGGTGCCTTGCCACTGGCAGCTCTGCTCTAGGACACCATTACACCAGGACATTAGGACCCCATTACATCCCCGGTTGCATATAGTATAAGTGTATCGAGCGGAATTCGCAGGACACTACAGTTTTGTCGCCAAATGTCCTGGCCACCATGTGTTCGCCAGCGTCATAAACTTTTAATTTCGCCAGCATAATTAGTCTGGGGAAATTGCGAGGCGGAAGCCCTATGCGCCAGCTTCTATCGCACTTCCAGACCCTCCAGCAAATCCTATTTACACACAGCCAGAAAAATATTATTGCCATATAAAATGTTCCTCTGTTTTACTGCTTTTACTGCTAAACTATTACATACTTATTTTATTTTGCCTAATTAAAAAGGGATTTTTAATAGCTAAACAGATAGATAATTGTTTACTTAGCTAAGTAATCTTTCTAATGGTGCTAAAAATATACATATAAGTACCAAACTATTTCTAAAGTAATTCTGTTGGCTTAATATATTCTTAGAAACACTAGACACAGAACCTGAGGGTTTTCTGGGTACCTTTTTTTGTGTGTGCACAGTCTGTATTAAAGTTGCTTTTAATTGATAGGTGAACGAACCCGCTGGGTCCCTAATGTATGGCTATGGCGTGGCCGCTTAGACACGGCAAAGGCCAGAAGCTATTAATAATTTCAATCAATAAGCGTAATATTATTCGCGCCAACTGGATCAGCGCCGGGAGCGCTGGATGCCAGGAGCAGTGGAGTGGAGGCCGGCAACAGACAGCGAGTGTACTCCGATTACGGTTACCAGGCTCACAAATATATATATATATATCTATTTTAAATTTGATTCCCGAGCACCCTCGACTTTTGCCATCTTCCTTTCAATTTATTGTTCTCTTCGAGAGCAACGCCATCCTGCCTCATCCCGGTGCCAGGACCATTCCGGCCTGGAGTTTCCGACCATTGTCCGTTAAGCAGATTTCGGGCTTACATTGCGCGTTGTTGGAAAATTGTGGAAAGCATACAATGGTCTCTGGGCAGGCTGCGACCTTTGAAGGCAGCTTAGTGGCCCGAGGAACACTGCATGCAAATGTATAACTAGTTGTGGAAAATTCGAGTGCCAACGCACATCCTCCTCCCACTGACCCCCCGATCCAGCAACCGACTAGTGAGGCATTAATTGATTAATCAAGTTTACAACTGCCAAAAATCCCACTGGTGAAAATGGCAATTTTCGTTCTGACCATAAATGTGGAGAGGACAAAGGGCGGAAGCTCGGCGAACAAATGACTCTGGGCCAGGCCCAGACTTTTGTGTCCCACGCACAGCAACCGCAAAAGCCGCACAAATACTAAATGCGCTGACCACGGAAAAACCAGCAAGACTGAAAGCTGAAAACCAGAAACCAGACCGAGCATTATTGGAAATTATGGGGCCGGGCAGGCACAGGAAGCGTGCAGGAGAAGGGCTCGAGTGCCCGGAGGGACTTATGCCCATATGAACAGAGATAATCTATTTGTAAATAAATAAAAGCAAACGTTGCCACCGAATTATTTAGAGTTTAAAGGGTCAGGGAATATAAATTATGAAATTTGTTTATTGCATGTGTGACATGAAATATTTCCATAAGAAGCCATGTAAATTTCTGTAATTAAAAAAAAAACAAAAACAAATAATGCTCGAGTGTGATGTACTTAATCAGTTAAAGCCTTATATTAAGAGCATCGCTACTCTCATTTTCCAATTATATATTATTATATTTAATTATATGTAAAAATTAATCTAACGAGGCGAAAATGCCCAACATTATGTTGCTAGGTACATGTTCAGCAATCTAATCTAATTTCTAATTTCTACATCATGTCAACTAGTATTTAGTAGCTCTTAGTCTTCTTGTTTTTGTTCTTTTTTCTCTGTAAGTTTTGACTCTTATAATACTCAGAATAATATTAAAATCTGTAGATATACATATTTGTATATTTAATCGATTGTTGTAACTTTTACAATTTATGAATCTCAGTCCCAGGAATAACGTAAGTTAAAATTCTGCCATGCTTACATATTGCTTTGTTGAAATAAAGTTGAACAAACAGCAATCCCATGGTAATAACCAGGTGAAACGGAAGGATTAGTAAGACCTGAACTTATAGACCGGGAGAATAAAAAATGTATGGTTAAGCCCTTCCGCTGCCGACTCAAAAAAGAGATTATTTGAGGGCTTCTTGAGAGCATAATTTGGCCAAAAATTAAATGATAGCCAAATGCCGTATATTTTCCGATTCGCCGTTAAAATTTCAATTATTTAACAATAAAATACCTAGAAAAATGAGAAATAAAATTTTGGCCAATTTTTCAAAATTTTATAAGGGGTTACATCATTAAAATTGTCAAAAATTGACTAAAAATTTATCTCTTTTAATTTCTAAACCCAATATGCAGATTAATTAGCCAACTAAAAACTGACACAGAAAAGCTTTCCGAATTGAAATTAAGGCTGTTTTGGTTTAGTTATGGATATTTTTGGCTCAGACATGTCCAAAAAATTAAGGTATTAAAATGTCGACTCAAAAATGGGAATATTTGATGTCTTTTGGAGAGCATATTATGGCCAACAATGATATGGTAGTCAAATGTCGTTTATTTTATTATTCGCCTGTAAAATTCTTGCCAATTTTTCAAAATTTTGCAAGGGTTTTGTTTGCAATGTATATACTACATAGTGTATGTTCATGCTGATATGTTATTCGGTTCAAGGAGCTCTACCATTTAAATAGGGGTCAATGTCAAGCTGATTGGGGAATAGTTAGTCCTCGTACTTCAACGGCTTCGTGGTGGCTAAAGTCCGCCCGACTGCCAGCCATAAATAATGCCACAAGAAGTTTAAAATGCAATAATGAAATTTATTAAGAACTTATGCGGAGTTAAAACACCGAAGACCAGGACGACCTTCGTCCCAGACAGACCCAGGGCGAGCAGGAAGGGATTCAACCCGGCAAACACGGACAATGGAACTCCAAGGAGTGCAGAAGTGCAGATACTCTTGCGAGTCGGTAAGTTCTTAAGTTGGCTGAAAGTTGAGCGAAAGTTGGCAACTTTAGCTCGGTTGAAACTTTTCCCCGCGGATGCCGGAGTAATGGATGTGGCGAGCCGGAACAGTTGACCATATGGAAGGGTATTATGGCAACGTAATTTACGCAGCATGTTGCCACACACACATGTGGCCAAGCGTCACGAGGTGGAGCAGGTAGCAGGACGCACATAAAGGCTCTCGTCTCTTCCGTCTGGCCGGCCAGAACCGCCTCCGGATACCTGCCACCTGCCCTCCCTGGCAGCCCTTCCAACATGGAGTTCCCATGGCCGAGCAGCACTTACGTAAATGCCTTACGGCAAAAGTTTTCCCCTTTGTTGTTTTTGTTTCGTTTGGCTGTTTTAAAAGTCCCGAATAATTGAGTTTTACGCATAATTTGCTTGATTTTATTTTACTTACGGCGTCCTGCGACTCTCCTGATCCCCTCCAGAAAAAGCTGCCGCGTGTGCAGAGCCCGCCAAGGTAAACAAAGCAATCAATAGCCCAACATGTTCCCATTTGGGTTTTGGTTTGGGCCGAAAGGCGTTGTCCTAAAGCATGCCTGGTGGGCCGGGATTATCGTAATCCAAATCGGATTGGTATCGATATATGGCTGGTGCCATACCAGTGGTTTCCACTCGGTTTTGACAAACACTAATTAAAATAAATTATTAAAGGGGTGTGGACGAACGGGGGACAGTACAGATTAAAAAGCCCGTCCAATTCGGAGGATGGGATGCATTCGGTTGTGCTATACGCAGATGGTTACAGCATAAATCCATTTATAATTAATTTTTACAAATGAATGCTATAATTAAATATGCGCACATCGGACTCCACTAGGAATCCAAACTAAATGGCAATTAAATGATGAATTATAAATTCTATTGTAAGTGCTCCAAAATACACCCCATCGGTGGGAATCCCCCAGATTCTATAAGTTGTAGAAGCAAATTCAACACCGCAATAAATATAAACAAAAAACACATAATATTGTAAGTTAAGCCCAATTAGTTGTGCTTCAAGATTCCATTTAACTTGGTAGATGATATAGAAACATAATCATTGTACATGCGCTTACGCCTCCATTTATGTATATATATTTATTTCTTTAACACATTTACAATTTATTATTGAACCTTACAATGCAGCTTGGCAAAGGGGGGAATTATTGTTTTAGACTCTATTATTACAGCTCTTTTAGGGAGTTTTTGCTCGTTCGCGCCAGCTCCAGCTCCCGCTCCCACTCCTGCTCCTGCTCCGGCTTTCCCTTCTGATCCTGGCTTTTGCGAGGCAACATCTCGAGTATATTGTGTATATAAGTATACATATATATTTAACACCTTGGTATTCGCAGAGGTAGGATAACAATTGTCAGATGTTCACTGAATATGAGAAAATGCATTCAATACATTTCATAGGATGCAATGCGGGTGAAACCGCTCTCGGTGGTTCGGTGTGTTGTATCTTAGTGTTTTTCTTGGATTTCGGATTCAAAGTTGGGACTTGGAGGTGGAAGGAAGGAAGGATGGAAGGATGGAAGGAAGGAAGAGCAACAGCTTAGCGTACACTTGAAATACTGCACTGAATAATGATTAATGTTAATAACCAACCAGACTATAACGTAGAAATATTCATACTTAAATTATTACAATTTGCTACCTTAGACAGATGATCGAGCTTGAGACGAGGACCGACGCCTTTTGGCGAGTCGCTTGAGTCGCTTGGGGTTGAGGTGCGCACAACTTACAACTTACAAATAGTATTTCAATTTCAATTAGAAAAAATATATATGCATATTTAAGAGGGTCTTGTGTGTGTTGTAGGTGTAGGTGTAGTTGTGGGTGTTGTGTAGGTTTAACGTTTTGTACATGCCCAAAAAACTTTAGCAAAAACTTGAATATCACTCGTATGTATGTTAAAATTTGCAATTTTTCAAATTCAATTCTCTTGCATGAAATAGGTTTTACAATAATAAACTTTATAAACGCCATTTAATCAGTTATCGATATATATATATATATGTATGTTGTATGTATATTAATTAATTGTATACAATAAAAATAGGGAGATGCTTATTAATAACGATTTTTACAAGCCTATTCTCGGCACACGCGAACATAAGTGGCATGACCCTTGAGTTGAGTGGTTTTGTAGATTATAAATTCGATTAATGCGCTTGGGTTCCGGGCTCTTGGGCTCTTGGGGATCGACGAACCTCAGATGGATAAACTCGTACTCTATGTGTAGGTATGTATATGCTGTATGTAAGTCAACACATATTATGTTATCATTATGATTTATGTTATGTTAGACCTGTATTTCAATTCAAACGAACTTAGACCGAACTCTTAACACTTGATTAGGATTTAGAATTACAATTAGTCTGCCTGCTAAGCAATACAAAAATATCTATCGTACTCTTTGCCGTGGTGGAATCGTGGAGTCTCCTTCCCTCAGCGTCGTCGTAATTGTATCTGTATCTGTATCCGTATCTGTATCTGTGTCTGCTCTATGCGATCTGTATTTACATTGAAGGGGTGGCAGGAGCTTGTGCTTCCCAAATCGATTTGGCGTAGGAGTCGTACATATATTTCTTTTGGTTTTGGCACTAGTTCAGTGGCCAGTCGGGGGACGAGAGTCAAATAATACATCGGGCGCCGCAAGTGCGATCTGCGAGCAATCCAATCCAAAAATCCAACTGTACAGCCGTCTCTCAGTCCGTCAGTCCTGTTAGCTAATCCTACTAATTTCCAGCTTAGCAGCTGCTGCCGATCCCCGTGGGGATCTTGCATATCGATTATCGTTTTTTGCTTGGCCCATAAAAACCGCCGGGCTGTCCACTCGGACGCTGGTGACCTCAGTTGTTGTTCTTCCAGCGCGAGAGCAGGAGCCTCCAGCGGTTTTTACGCCTTCTGCTTCAAATTTGCCATATCAATAGATGGTTGGTGCTGTCCTCGCGGCCAGCGATCTCGCTGAGCGAGTTGGCTCCGGAGTTGCGGAAGTCCTCGTAGCCGTCGCCACCGGATATGATCAGTGTATTATTCGTCTCCGACTTCGACTTCGAGTGCTTGATGGAGCTGTAAGCAAACTAGTTATCAACTGTCCATCTCTGAAGATTCCATCAACTTACCCCTGCTTGGTGTACTCATCGCTGGTGGCGCCATCCCGACCTCCTGCTCCTGGCGCCGCTCCCTCCAGGCCAGTGGTCTCCACGAAGGTGAGGAAGCGCACGTGGCCCGTGTGGCCGTGCGGAATGCCAGTGGGCACAATGTTGATGGCGCCCTTCTCGTAGCCCTGGGCCGGGATGGTCAGCAGGACGCCCGCACTGGTGCCGATCCAGATGAGATCCTTACAGCACAGTAGAGAGGTAACGCGCAGGCAGGCGGCCTTGTGCTGGCGGATGATCTCATCGCAGTTGGAGAGCATCTTGTTTACGGCGGGGGCGAGATTAACTTCGGTAACCAGTTGGTGGCTATAGATAAAGAAGTGGGTTAGGAGAAAACTGAATCAACGGTTCAACGGTCCACTCAACTCACCTATTGGAATGGAAACATTTAATATGTGCTGAGTTTTGTATGGATATCCACACATGATTGTTCGAGACTGTCATGTTGGTGATCGGCTTCGAGTCCGATGAAATCTGTATTTGATTGATGACCTGCACAGCAAAAAAGAAATTCAAATAAAGTCCACAAGTTCAGTATACTCCATACATACCGTCAAAGTCTCCACGTCCAGGACTTTGATAATGCCCTGAATGGAGCACCAAAGGCGGCCGTTGACATTCAGCAGCTTGGTCACCGGACTGGTGCCCGAGCCAATGGAAAGGCAATGCGAGGAGCAAGTATTCCAGGAGGTGGCTAGGTGGTGAGACAATTGCTATTCAGATCGGTTTTTTATTAAACAGCAGTTACTTACCACCATCCCTCAGGTAAACACAGATATCACCATTTGCTAATGATACAAACACACGATTGTCCAGGTACCTTGAGGGAAGCATTAAGGATTAGTTACACTCCTCGGACTCTTTATATATTTTTTGATTCTCTTACAAAATGGAATAGACGGCCGAATGGTGCTCGATCTTGATGCGGTTCTTCTTAATGCGAATATTGTCAGTGCTATTGTAGACGTGGATGCAGCCGTCTTCGGTGCCAATCCACATCGTTGATTGATTGCTCTCGCCCTCCTCCGGATTCGAGTCCTGCAACGCAACGGAAAATGAGTCACGAAATACTACGACAGGGTGCTTCAGCTAGATGATCTGACCTGATGCCCATGATATGAGGGCGCAGGACTAGGCACTCTATCCGCCAGAGTTGCACCAGATCCCGATCCAGTGCTTCCGACGCCCACGTTCAGCGTGGCGGCTGCCGCTTCCGTCTCGTCCTCGCTGGAGCTTAAGTTCAGCTCCAGCTGAGTATCACTGCCGGACGCGGTCGCGGCATCCGGAGCCTCTCCCCCAGCCACCGGTGTGGGCGTGGGCGTGACCTTCTTCTTCTCGGGCGTAGCCGTCGCCGACGTTGAGGCACTCTGAAAGCTTGGGGAGATGCTCTTCCGGTAGTCGCGCAACTGCTGCGTGTAGCTCTGCTGCTGCTGCGGCGGTTGCGGGGTGCTCCGCTTGTCCTTCTCCTCCTGACCACCGGCCCCGGACGGCTGTTCCCCACTGCTGTTCCGACTGGAGGCCGCCGAGCTGTAAGCCGGCACAGAGGCGACGCACAGGATGCGGGCGTTGCAGACGCCGTTGCAGCTGGTGACATTCGGTTCCGGATGCAGCGACATGATGCACACCTGACCCACGTAGCCGTCACTATTGCACACCCACACATCCCGATTGTCGCTTAACGTGGCAGCCGCACAGGTGAACTGGAGCCCGGCGCGGGTCTTGCGGATGGGTATCGAGGTAAGGAACTCAGGGATGGGATGACGCTCCAGCGTGGCAGCTGTGGGGTAGTAACCAAGGAATATTACAAGGATTTGTTTTGGGGTTTGCAGGCGACTGACTCACCCAGCTTCTGCTTGGCCTCGTTGAAGGCCTCCTCCCACTGGGTGCGCTTCTCCGTCTTGTTAAATACTACGGTCAGCTTTTGGTTGCCATTCCTGAAGAGAATTTTAGATAATAGGACATTTTTATTAATAAAGTGTACATTATATAGAAATCGGCTGGCATGAATGGACAAATCTGTCAAGAATACAGAGCAGAAGAGTATGACCCATGATTAAAAACAACTAATAGAGGGTAGATCAGAATAAAATATATACATTTGTGATAGATCTTGGATCACCTAAATGGGATCTTTCCTCTTAAAATAGGTTTGGGCCTTGTTTCACTTACGGAGAACTGACTGTCAGCTCGAGCATGTTGAGCTGGGTGTCGTTTGTCTGCCGCTCGGAGAGTTGTCGCTGTACTTCGCGGTGGAGCTCGCGGATGGTGTCCTCCATATACTGATGCGGGTACTTGAGGGAGACGGTGATGTCGGTGATCTGCTGTAGCTTACTGCAGTCGTCGGCCAGAGTCTCGATTTCGCTGACTATGCGCTTGATGTTCTCGTCCTTGGCTGCGGGACAGAGTAAAGCATTATTTACAGAACCAGAAACCGAAGGAGTTACTATCCACTGGCCACTCACACTTGACAATCTCCAGGCAGTCCAGCGATATCTTGGTGAGGAACTTGTACTTGTTGGTGTCCAGCGTTGTGGCCACGGTTCCCGGGCAGATGCTGCTGTTGGGCTTGCGAATAGTGCCACTTCGTTTCTTGATGCTCGTGAGGACGAGTAGATCATTGAACAGGAAGAAGCCGCGATCCTTGCGTGCCCCCTGCCCCGACGGCATGGAAACCAAATCGAAGAGCAAGAACTGCCTTTCGGGCGCTATCAGATCGGTAATGCCCTCGATGACGCCCTCCAGTTCCCGAAGGGTCGCCTCACGCTGTCCATTCTCCATGATCTCACGCTCCTTGCAATTAATGTGGACCAGGATGTCGTGGACCAGCTTAAGCACGTCCTGCAAGTGCTTCGTGTCCGGATGGTCGTGATCCGTGTGTTTGATCAATCGCTGGAACAGCAGCTCGTAGCTAGAAATAAAGAGCGATATGGTTGGTAGTTAAATAGATCTTTTTTTTAAATGAAAGGGAACTCACTTGGGGAACTTTTGCACAGGTTTGATGAGCAGATTGTCCAGGGTCAGCTTGCCCTTGTGCTCCCGGGCCGTCGACTCCAGAAACTTGGAGAACGAGGGTCGCTGGTGCTTCATAGAGCGAATGGCGTTCTTGGCCCGATTGCAGTTGTTGACAAAGGATGTGTAGACCTCCAGGACCTCTAGCTTAGAGAACTGCCGATGAAGTAGACGAAAAAATTAATTTATGAGGACTAAAGAGGGAAATTCGACTGGAAATAAAAGTACAACTACAGGTCAAGCTTACCGTTTCCATGAAGGCGTCGCCCACCTTCTGCTGGACATCCCAGTCGTCCAGGCGATGCTTTAGGTCGCCCAAAAACTTTTCGTGTATCTCGAGGATGTCGGGCACCATGAAAAATATCTCATCTACAGTCCGAGTGTCGATCATTCCCGCGTGTTCCGGGGCCTTGAGAACTTTCAGATACTTGACGACCACCGTCTGCAGGGACTCCACGTAGGACTGCTCGTTGCGATAGATCTCCTGAACTACATAGGTGCGTGTGTCCTGAAAGGATAATAAGGGTGAAGGGAAATTATTAGGTATTGGCGTCAGTTGGAGTGGGTTCCAGGATTAGTTGAGGGTTAATTGCGACCGGACTTACGCCTTCATAGCCGCCCAGATTCCATTTACTACTCATCTCGAACTGCGCCCGCCGCTCGGAGTCGTCTTCCGAGTCGGAGCACGTGATTGAAGTCATTTTCTTTAGCCTGTCGCACTTGTCGTTCTGATAGGCACTCCCTGCCCCGCCACCTGAACCGGCAGCCGCCCCGAATCCCGCCTTGCTAAGCCTCGCCACCGTAGTGGTGGCCATGGACACCGCCTGCGAGACACTGCTGCCGCCCAGCCCGTGTCCGTGTCCGACTCCGATCCCGTGGCTATTACTGCCGCTGCTGAGGTTGCTGCTGCTGTTGCTGTGGGAGTGGGACAGGGTTTGGGATAGCGACTGGGACTGGGAGTAGGTGTTGG
Source organism: Drosophila pectinifera (assembly GCA_008042775.1). NCBI lineage: Eukaryota > Metazoa > Arthropoda > Insecta > Diptera > Drosophilidae > Drosophila > Drosophila pectinifera. Next base: position 54,987 of record VNKC01004956.1, read on the forward strand.
TGCTGCTGCTAGTGTTGCTGCTGCCACTCGGCAACTGTTGCGAGTGGGCTTGGATCTGGGACTGGGCTGTGGCCTGAGCTTGGGCCTGGGCTTGGGGGAGCAGGGCGGCGGCAACGGTTTGGGAGGGCGCCGTCAGGGTGGCCTGCAGATCCAACAGGCTAAGCCGCAGATTCTCTCGATTGTGCGACATGCTCGGAATGTTGTGTTTTATAGTGTTTTTCGCTATTCTTGTCACTGGTTCACCACCGCACTGGTTTTATCACTGCCGCAACGCCACTAAAGCACTGGAGCACCGCTGAAGCATACTGTGTGTGTGTTTTTATTTAAGACAAGAAACAAGGAAGAGCCCACGTCTGGTCTGGCTAAGTCATCCCAACCGACTGAAGGTGCAACAAGCCGCTGCCAAGCAGCTCACCATGCAGCTGGCCGAGGATGTTGCACATAACAACTGCATCCACACACATGCTCATACGACATGGAGAACAGCCTGCGTAGACGGCGAGTGGGAGAACCACTTGCCCACGTTCCACACGCCCTGTACATGCACTCGCAAAAAAAAAGTGAATTCCAATTGCCTATCAATCGATTTATGTGAGTCGAAAAGTTAAGAACTGCATACATATTCTACTGTAAATATAATTAATAATAATTTACCAAAAAACATTTTTGATTACTTTGTTTTTACAGAAGGAATTTGTATTTGAAAAATACAAATTTCGAAGCTTTAGGACCTTAAATAAATTTGAAGAACTTGTCTTGTATATGTATTTGTAGATGAAACTCTATGCTTGTTCTATGGAATACATTCTTGAAGTCCAAGTTATAGGGTTATAAATAATTATGTTTATAATATCTTCATAAAGTTCTTAAACGGACATTAATAAATGAATAATATTAGGCTCATAAACTCGATGCTGAACTATTTTTTGCAAGTGTAAGTGACGTTGGAGAGACTACGAGTCACTCACTCACTCACACTCACTCACTTGCTCACAGGGACAGCCTTGAGCTATCCCCAACCACAGCAGTCCCCCGGCCAACGAATCTCCTGTACTGCACCAGTGTGCGTGCGTGCGCTGTATCTGTGTGTGATTTGATAATGACACTGACCATGTTGTTGTTTGCCTTTACTGACTGAAGGCCAATAATGCGCGAAGGAAAAACAAGACGAAAGCGTGGGTTAGAGCAGGAAAAATAGAAAATAGAATGTACAGAAGAAAGCCAGACAGTAGTGTGCACAACAGTTGCTGTTCTGTTTTCGTGTTTTCGCTGCTGCGAATCACGGTAAGCGGCTGTTCAGCTGTGTTGCGTTTTACTTTATGGCCATTTAATTGCCTGATTAGACCACGACAAAGGCCAGGCGAGCAACATGTTATCACGCACACGTACACGCACACGGCCACGTTACGCCGATGATGATGATGATGGTGAGCTTGTTGCACCGTTAGTTATGTGACTGTATGATGTGCAGCATACATTTGTGCGCAGTTTGCAGGGCCTGGCAGTTACCGTTATGTTACATTACGTTACCCGCTGCATCCAGCCACAATTTCATTTTACATTTCGAAATTATTGCACACACATACACACACACGAGCTCCCAGCACCAGCACACACATGGCGGAGAGCTGACAGGTAATTGATTTGCTCTCTCCTCTCCTCTCGCCGTCTCGCTCCCACTCGCCTGGGTTACTGCGGATAAGTTGAGAGTTTATATTTGCACTCTATGTATATTATTGGCGTAACGCGGCGCAACAAGAGGTTGGCCTTGTGCAGTCAGGTACACATATTCATACATACACACCCACACCGTTCTCAGAGATGAAAAATTTAATTCGAATAAAATGAAAAGTGATTTTTCCTCTGCTTTGATGGATGTCCCGCGAATCTCGGAGTCTCGAGACAATTTTCCCACGCATATAACACAGGCACTCGCACACACAAACGCACACGGAGGCACACACACATACACACAGCATAGCACTCCAGCGATAAAATATTTTTTCGGTTGGTAAATTACGATTTGTTTTAATTATTCCGACTTTGCTCGCCGCCCCGTATAATGTTTGTTGCTTTTACACGAATCGCAGCGGATTCCTGGCTCCCCAAAAAATAAATAATAAACGCAACGAACGAACGAAACATGAACAATTCCGCCACACAATGGTCGTAGAAAAGCAAATAAGAATTAAAACACACGGCGCACAGTGGTCTCTTTAGCCTTTCTCAGCTCTGTTCTGCCGCGGTCGCTGCTGCTGCTGCCACTGCTACTACTGCTGCTGCTGCTGCTGCGCGGGAGAGCAGCCACAGTGGCACATCCCAAAATCCAAATCGCACTCCTGTTCGCCGCCACTCAACTCGCCGAACACATTCCATTGTGCCATATACACACTTAATTTCCATTTTTCATATTCCAAGCGCACTGAAAAAACAACCCCACCACCCCCACTCCACACATACTCCCAAAAGAGTCCAGAGAGCCACCCATGCCACCCACTGTGGGTTCAGAGAAAGTGAGAGAGCGAGAGAGAGCGTCGGGAAGGAGAGCAGACCCCAGGAGAACCGAGCGCAGGAGAGAGGAGCACGTCAGTGAGGTGTGCGTGTATGGAGGCAGTCAGTACCTACAAGGTACATCCAAAAGCGTGCTTGGTAAATTTTAGATTTTGGGTTTATCTGCTTTGTAGCAAAACATAAATTATCCATGTGAACGCTAAATGAGAGGCAGCAGGAAACCAGCTCGTAAACACACTCCCCGCACCGCCCCACGCAAAACTTTATGTGGTGCGCTAGTCTCAGCTGTTTGTACACCGTTGGAATTCCATGCGCCGCTCGCAGTCAGAGAGACGCACTAGAGAGAGTACGCCAAGAAGAGAAGAGTTCGATTTGCATGCGACAAGTGTCCGAAAGGGAAGTTGCCACAATTTGTAATCTAACCAAGTTCTGAAATAACTTGGTTAGAATACAAATTGTTGCAAATTCAATATATTTATTCTTTAAAAAAGGTCTATTGGTTAAGGCGCGATTCTTATTTAGTCCTGTTATCTAGATCAAAACCACCAAATAAAGACAACCAATTTGTAAGGGACACGTTAAGTCCCATACAAAATTGTTCATTTACAATTAAAAAAATTAATACTAAAGAACGACTAAAAATATTATTTTTCCGAAATTATTCTTTATAATAACGTATAAAGCGAATGAAATATAATTCGATTGCTATTTGCATATCGCCTAAAAATAGTACGCTGCGACCACTGTGCCTGGAACGGAGCGGAATAGAACGTAGGGAATCCAACGGAACTAAACGGGACTAACACACTAACACACATTTCCAATGCGCACCGTATTCTTTCTTTTCGTTTGGAGCATGCGCCTCAGAATTCACATGGCGCCGCTGCTTCTGCCGCTGCTCTGCCACCATCTCTGCTGCTGCTCTACCCACACCCACGACATGCACTTTTACTTAGCAAGCAAAACAAAAATTTTGAGAGAGGGTGCGAGAGTGTACAACAAATCAACAAAGAGAGGAAAGCTAACGATCGCTTCGCTATCGCCGCAAATGCGCTCTCCATTGGAAGTAGAACATTTTGGAAGTGCAAAAAGAGAGAAGTGCTTTGTTCCGGGAAGGATATAACCACAGTGCTGAAACCCCGCTTCGGAATAGTGCTTATTTCAAAGTATACTTTATAGGGCAGTTTAGATGCAATTAAGCTGTTTAAGAATTAGCTGTAATATGTCCAAGACTTGGAGAAGACATTTGTCGGTTTTTGGCAACCAAAATCGCGCTTTCTTTTAAGAAGAGAAAAATAATACTACTCACCGCTATAGTTTTCTGCCTTTGCTCGGAGATCATATTCTCGCTGGATCCCTTGAGCAGCTCAGCCAGCAAAGCAGGCGTGGGCTTCAGACCGGGCTTGGCACTTTCTCCGGATCGTCCCGATCCTCCTGCCGTGGTTGCAGAGCCCTTGTCCTTGGACTTATCGCTGGAGCTAGCGTCCAGACTGCGCTTGGCGGCGTGATGATGTCCATGACTGTGGCCGTGGCCGTGACTGTGCCCGTGACTGTGACTGTGGTGGTGCTGCAGCTGGCTGGGACGCTCCGTGCTCATTGACTGGCTGCGCTTGCTGTGGTGCGACTTGGGGGCCGGAGCCTCGGAGGCGGCACGCTTCATGTGGTGCAGCTGCTGGCCCAGTTCTGCCTCGGTTAGATTTTTGGCGGACACGGAGATCTGGGCAGTGGCCGCGGAGATGGCCTTTCCGCCGTGCTCCAGCTGTGAGGGCGTGGAAGCTGCCCGGGCATGGGATGGCACCGGCAGATAGGCACTGGACTTGCGCACCCGCATCGAGTTGGAGTACTGCGGAAGGTTGCGGGATGATCCTCCGGTGGATCCCATGGCTGCCCCACCAGCAGCTGAGCCGCGCAGGTGCAAGCTGTAAGTAAAAGAAATTGTATTAAGTCTACGCTGTCTTTGATGGTTAGACTCCGAAGATACAAAATCTAAATACTTTTTTCGGAATTAACGTAGCATTTCTCGTATATTGTATTTCAAATTGTTCTCTTTTATATTTGCAGCCAAAGACATATTTATTCAAAAGTATTTAATGGCCTCCTGGCCTTAGAATGTCAATAAATTTCGTGAAATTACAGATGCAGAAAACATAAACCAATTTTATATATCACGAAACGTTGCACAATTTCGATAAAAATGCGGATATCTGCTTATATTACTATATGTTTAAGTTAATTCACCTTTTGTTTATTGATCTTTATATAAACGTAATGATGTAATTTATAATATCAGGTCTTTAATAATAATAATAATAATAAAAGTGCTCAAACTCACCTGTCCGTCTCGCGCAGCTCCTCAAGGATCTCTTCGAAGTGCATCCGGTTGGGCTTCTTCATCTCCGCCTCGAGCATCTGACCGTAGGGACCACGGAGCGGTCGCTTCGAGAAGCGCTTGTAGTCATAGTCGCCACTGCTGGGCGTGGGACTTGAGGTGATCCGCTCCCGCTCCCGCTCCCTGGCCGCTCGGTCGCACTCGTTGTCCGAGGTGGAGTCGGTGCGCAGGTAGCTGAAGCTTCGGTTGGAGGCGTCGTCCTTCTCCTCGCTGCTGTGACAACTGAAGTTGCTCAGTAGCTGGGCCTTGTCGCGGCCAAGTCCCCCGCTGCCCCACGATGGCGAGCCCTTCTCCAGCTCCGGAGTATTCAGCTCGAATGAGTAGGAGCTCTGGGGGCTACTAATGTACATCTGTGAGGCGGCGGGCGTGCTGGGATCCGGGGACTCCGGCTTGATGGCATTCAGGTTGGCCACACTAATGTCCAGGGCCAGACCACGGTGCGGTGATGGCTCTGTGGGCGCCTGCCAGTCGGCGTTGTCTATGTACATCCCCTTGCGCTTGGTGGACTTGTCCAGGTGCCTTCGCTGCCGCTCGTCCGTGCTGTGACGCGGCGTGGCTATGGCCTCCAGGGAGCTCCTAAGGTCCACGTTGGCCAGGTCAAGATCGTCGTGGCTGTACTGCTTGCGGTGCTGCTCCAGCGGCGGATTTCTGGCCGTGGTCGCCACCTCCACCTGCGGCACATCCTCGATCTTGGCCAGCTCGTCGCCCTCCTCGGACGAGCGACTCACTGATATAGTGGGCACCAGATCGCTCCTCACCGCCGTGGTTAGAGTGGACTGCGTTTGGGAGACCTTGCAGGCAGCGTGCGGTATAGGAGGCTGAATGGTTTCCGGCACAATGCCAAACTCCTCGGGAGCCACCTCCACCCATTCCTGGGCGGGAGTCTCCAGCCACTCCTGGGCGGCGCACTCGTAGACCGGCACAGGGATCTCGCAGGTGGTGGCCGTCTGTAGGAAGTTGTCTGGCGGCGCCTCAAGCGGCAGCTGCTCCTCCATTAGAGTGGCCAAGTTGGGAGCGCTGCCGCTGACAGACGAGGTCGGTGGCGTAATCTCCATGGTGGGCTGAACGTCCTCCCGGATTAGGCAGTCGCTCTCCGACTGAATGGTGTCCGTCAGTGACTCCATGGTGGCATGGGCGGCTATCACACTGCTGGCGGTGGCTGTCGGGAAGAGGATTCCCGAGCTGCCACTCGCCGCCAGCTCGGAGCTAAAGATGTCCTCCTCCTGGATGGCGTCGTGATCCAGCGACTTCTCCTGCCCGTAATTCAGGTTGATGCTCACTTCCGTCCTCTTCAGCGGTATGTGAATCCAGCCGGGATCCGCCGGGATCCTGCCCAGTGCCGTATCCTCCTCCCTGGAGTGCGTGGGACTGGGACTGGGCGCCTCGATGGCCTTGTCGCGCTTCAGGCGATCCCGCAGGGCGCTCAGCGTGGACTTGCAGTCGATCTGTGAGAACGAGACGGAGCGAAAGGGGGTTCCCTTGTGCGGGCTGCGCGATTCCGGTCGCGATGCTAGCGCCGTGCTCTCGAAACTGGCACTGCCAGTGGCTGACGCATCTACGCATCTACGCTGCTGCTTTGGATGCTGATTCTGCTGCGCAGGTGGGGGCGGGGACTTGGACTTCTCGCGGTTGCTCAACATGAGGCCCTCCAGGTTGGAGAGACTCGTGTTCGGCCGCAGCGAGGCGAACAGGCGGGCGGCGGTGCTTATGCCACCTCCTCCTCCTCCTCCCGCACTCGCAACGCTGTGAAGAGGCCGTGCGGCGTCTTCGCTCCTCAGGTGAGTGCTGCTGCCCGCCTCCGACTCCGAGGTCTGGCTGGCGCCCGTATCCTGCCGCTCCAGAGCGGACGAGGCGCGTGGCTTCCTGGGCGGCGGCACTGGCGGTGGCGGAGGAGGCGGCGGAGTGGGTGTCGAGGAGGCGCGGGAACTGCTGCCACCACCACCGCCGCCGTTGCCCCGCAGCAGTTCGGTCAGCTCGCGCAGTCGCTCCGACCGCTCCGACGTCTTGCGCTGCTTCTCCTGACCGGAAGTTGACGAACCGGCAGAGGATGTGGAGGGCGAGGATTTGCGTCCAAAGCCAAGGAGCTGAAAACGGTCCAGGGTATTACGTCGTCTCTCCATTGTGTGCTGTGTACGTAAGGGGGGAAGAGGGGGATTATTCCAGTTAAACGTTTATTATTCATCGGCTGATCCCCAATTCCGATCCCCATCCCGCCGTGTCTTTTTATGGACTAGCTGTGGGCGTACGTCCCTCTCGCCCTCACCCTCGCCCTCGCCCACTCCCATGACCCATCCCCTCTCACCGAAGAAAAACAAACAAATCGCCTGGCGATTCAGTTCGATACACTAAAGCAGCAAACATTGAGTCAACGTCAACGCGGCGTATGTGTAATATCAATGGGCAATGGGCAGCGGACAGCTTTCGCTATCTCCCAAAGGATGATCTGCTTGGCTGTGGCTTGGGCTGTGGGAAATTGGAATGCTAATTGGAATGAGCATGAGCATTATGTATTCCCATTTCCGGAACCCAGCCAGGCCAGCATGATTATATTAGGCGCCTCATCATTCCCAGCGTCATTATAGCCCATATTCACTGCACAATGACACACACCTCACCACATTCCCATCCACAACAGCCAAAAACCGGAGGAGATGGGGCTGCGGGGTGGGAAGAGCACAATGTAAAACCAGCCAACGTTCCTCTCTATATATATGTATATATATATATAGCCGATTCGTGTATACATACGCACACAGTGATATTTTTAGTATAAACAACAGATCTCCGCCGCATATAGAAAAGTACGTATACTACAGACATACAAACATATTTAAATCCCAATACATATATGCAGATATATACGTTTGTATGTAGGTAGAACATACAGAAAATAAAAGAGATCTTTGGCTACGACTGCGAATGAATGAGCGGATAGGCCAACTTACAATGCACTGCCCGAATCTAGGGTATTATTCATAGACCGCTTTATAAAAGACCCATGAAAACCTTATACTTCCCTACCAAAATAGCACTAATATGTGATAATTAACCACAAACCATTTAATAATTTGTTTTCTTCTTAATAACAGACTTTAAATACACCACAGTATCTAGGCCGTAAAGTGTACCTTTATTAAACTTTAAGATCTATTCAGATCGAAAAAACAAATCTTAAAGTATACTATCCCTAAGAATTTCATTAATCAGAATAATCCTTTCAAAAAAGTATTCTTAGACAGCTTTCTCCAAGTGTACGCATTAAAAGAATCGTACAAATAACACAAAAGTAGAGCAATACTAGCAAGAGATCTCTGGCGAGAACAATTCTCCGCAACCAATACAAATGCACAGCGCAAATCCCACATTCTCCCGATCTCTTCTCCGATTGAGCGGCAGAACGTGCGATTCAGGTGGTGCCCATCCATCCATCCATCCATCCATCCATCCATCTATCCACTCTCTGGCCCAACTAGTATCTCGGAGAGAGATCTTTCCCCATTGAAGGAAAAACAAACGTTCGAGTAACTATATGATATATGGGATCAATAAAATCGATCAAAACAAAAGGTTTATGGCTGAGAATTGCAATCCCTGACAGTTGTTGTGATGAATGGTGGCCATCGAGTTTCGGGAAAATTCAAATATACATCTATAATAGATGTGCTTGAGGTTGGTCTTCTCGCTGTGTTTAGATATATTTCATGTTGTGTCTAACCCTATCTTAACTCGTTTATTCTTATATGAGATCTATATAAATTATTCTCTTTTATGTGCGGATCATTTGACCTCATTATCTTGTATAATTTTCATTATTTTCTTTTCACTACTTTCTGACCTCCAAATTCCAATACAATTCTCATCTTAAGATTTAATTATTACCATTGTTAGGATCTATGATCTTCAATTGTTCTCTTTCCCTTTCAATCCCAATTAGTCGCGTTAATATTATAATTACATCTATATCCCAATTCTCCTGAGTAATTTAGAACCCCTTCTCAGCCTACTTACCCCGTTCTCCTTGTTAACCTCAAATGGAGCCTCCACATGGAAATCGCAGTGGCAGGGCAGGAGTAATTGATTACGTTTAAGCTGGATTTGGTTGTGGGTCAGATTGTAAATTGTTTGGGGATATAGAGGATTCAGTTGGACGGCATTACAGCCGCGATGCTGATGCAACGGCAGGGAAACCGAACTTTCGCGATCACCTCTCCCTTGATTGATCACATTCGCGGTCACACGCGACAGATCGGTGTACGGATCGTAGGTAGCTTTGGGGTCGCCGTCATATAATTGTTCACTGGGCTGACCCGACGGAGGCTCATGCAAACGCGATTCACTGACCGACTTGTGGACTACACCGACACCGTTAGCCAAACTCCGATCGACTTCCGGATCCGGTTCCGAGTCGAAAGTCAGCCGCCCGTGGCGATCGTAGCACAGGGATCGAGGCCCCCTCAACAAGGCCAAAGAGGAACACTCTCCACTAGATCCAAACCGACAGTTGTAGTTGTTATTGTTGTTGTTCCCCTCGAAGGAGTACGGCGGTGGAGTACCCTTGCGGATGCAGCAGCTTCCATGTGCAGGATAAATCCGAGGTGCCTGCTGGCAGACCAGGCGACGGGTCTTTACCGCTGGCTCATCGCTGACCAGGGACTCGGAGCAGGTGCGCGCAGGCTTGGGGGGCACTGGCGGCGGCGGCAACGGATGGCGATAGCTTCGATAGCTAACGGTGGCACAGGAGTTGTAGTGCTGCAGAGACCCTGGCTGGTGCTGTAGGTGTTGCTGCTGCTGCTGCTGCGGCGGATGCTGTGACAGTTTTTTGTCAATTGTATAACAACAAATTGCTGGTGACTCGTCGCTGATTTCAGATGACAGGGACAACACTGGCGATGACGCCTCGCCCGCTGCTGTTGCTCCTCTTGATGCTGCTGCTGCTGCTGCTGCCGCTGCTGGTGACTGCTGCTGCTGCCGTGTTGATTGTTCCGTTTTCGTTGTTGATGTGTTCCGCTGGCGCTTTTCTATTTCTATAACCGGCCGCCGCGCAACGTCATCGAGTTCGTCAGCGGCATCATCCTCCTCATAATGGGCATCGACTAATACGCGCCTCGGCGTGGCATCGACATCCTCACCCTCGAAGACAAAGCGAAACGACGACAAATCGGACACTGAATCGCAGTCCCCAAACGGCAGCTGTTGCCGCGGATGATGCTGCTCTTGGCGGCGGTCCATGGAGCTGCCAACTTGTTGCTGCTGTCGCCTCTCGCCGCAGCAATTCTCGCAGAGAATCCGGGAGCTTTTTGTGGCGATGCCAGGAGATAGCTTTCTATGCTGCTGCTCCGCCAGATGATGATGATGATGCTGCTGCTGCTGCGTGTTGGCGAAATATTTGGCAATGGGATCGTAATCCCCATCGTTGTTGTTATTATTGCTATTATTATTGTTGTTATTGTGGTGATAGGTCAGCTGGGGACCGCCCCTGGCCTCCTGGCCCTGGGCAATCATCGTGGTCTCGCCTCGAGGGCGCGGTAGTTCCTCATTCCATGAGAGCTTCTTGTAGCCACGTCCGCGCACCACCCGCTGTCCTAACTGGGGGGTGCTCGGCAAGGAGCTGGACAGCTTCAGCGGCGGACGAAGATCACTGCCTGTGGGCGTGAAAAGTGGGTGTCAGTAAATGTATACAAGCACCTTTCCCTGATCTCACCAATGACGGCTCCTCCCTCGCCCAGCTGGACGACTTCGCTGTCCACTGTCCGCGTGGAGTGGCGCATGCAGCAACAGGAGATGAGGCGACTGCTCTTGGCCTTCCTCCTGGCCGGTTGGTCAGCTTCCAGGGGCTGAGCAGGGTAAGAGCTGGATCTTAGATCACTGGAGTCCCTGTAAAGTAATATTTTAATATATAATCGATTTAGTTTATAATGCTTTAAGGTATTTGTATTTAAAAAAAATAAAATTAATTAGGAAGTCAAGGGAAAGCGGCTGAAATAGTATTAAATAGCTATAGGAGAGTCTTTTATCTTAGGATAAGCTAAAAAAACATAATAAACCTGGCATGCATATATGCTTTTACACATTTTAAGATACGTTTAGCAGTGTTTTCTTTGTAAAGTATAATCTTTACAGTTTCCATAATGATAAATAACCTTGCTATAGTTATATGAAGTATGTAGCTCAAGAATAGTAAATAAATTAATATTTGTATCTAATTTATGGTTAGTTAAATCTTAAATACAAAGAGATAAATTATTATTAAAGTTCTCAGTAACAAATGCACCTAAAAATACATGCTAAGTTTATGTAAACCATGTCAATTAAATATTTTATAGTTTCACATGCTGATTCTTAGTACTTAAAAGTTTATCTATTTTTATTTTATAATGGTAAATTAACCCAAAGTCTTATATACCCCTCGACAATTATTTTATTACAGGATATTCCAAATGTTCGCCCAAAAGCATGCCACAAGCAAGCATCGAACTTTAAACTTTCATGCAAATTAACATGCTCGTCTGTCGTTTCAATCCTTCACCTCTTGAAAGTGTTTCCATTCTGAGCCATCACATAGGAAGTCCTCAAGGGGATGCCCTCATATCTTCCTCCAGTGTGGACATCGTACTTCATAAGTCCCTGAGGTGCTTCTGGCATTATCCTACCCATCAGGGGATCTTTGTGTATATATATATCGGGTCAGGAATACAATCAAATGACAGTCCGATTCGGTCGAGTGTACCCGCGTAGTAAAGTTCAGTGCCTCAGATATAAGGCACACCGTCGATCTATTTTTATCTGGTGCAGCGCATACTTCATCTTCAATGCGATTGGGGAATACACAGTTGAATTCGATATTATAAAACGCAGATGAATGCCTTTCAATAAAACATTGGGCGGAATGGGAAATCTTTAATATTTTAAAGTAAAACATAGTCTGTAGGTAAATTTATTCCGAAAACTTGCAAATGATTGATTTCCTTTCATAATTTTTAAACTAAACCTATAGTTTTTCATTGACAAGAAGCTTTCTTAATCGTAAATGCTTCAACTAAGATATATTAAGGTCTAAAATGATTATATTATATTAGCTTACTTAAAGAATAATGCTTCAAGTAAGATATAACAAGGTCTAACATGTTTGTAATACATTTCTAAAGCCTTACACTCTTGGAACGCAGTGTGTCAACGCCCACATTCTGCCTAAGCATCTTTGGGGGCTTTTTATCGGTTTTCTATGTTTCTTTTGCCATCACATAAATATATGAGAATATCTAGGGGGTATTCACTAGCTCTAAAAGGCTTTAATGACCCAATTATGACATTAAAATGGTACATCTGTTTTTATATCAAAGTGACCACTCAATCATTATAATAATAATCTTAAGAGAGATCTTATTCCCCCAGTAAACTGTATTGTAATGTTTAAATTTTCTACAATTATAATCAAAGCATAGCAAAAACCTAAATCCCAAAATGAAGATAATCACATTTCTACCCGGTTCCAGCGGCGAGATATGCCACCTTTCGATTTCCTCGAACGGAACCCGAGTGTTACGCATACGAATTTTTAGCACAGAGCTGCTAGCCAAGCCATGACCATGACATGCCCCAGGCTCTTCCCCAAGTCCCCACTCCCATTCACCGATCCCAGCCCCCAAGCCCCTATTCCCCCTTCCACAGCCACTGCCACTGCCACTCTCGGTTGGCTGTCATTAAATATGTTTAGTTTTTTCCCGTTTTTGTTGCATCCACAGCGGTGTCCATTGTCTTGCGGGGATTGGTTACCCACCCGAGTTGGTCAGGCTTTTGTTTCAGTGGACTTTTTAGACTTTTCTTTCATGGCTTGCTGTGGTGTTTTTATTTTCCTTTTAAACAAGTGGCTTTCCTATAATCTTAATTGATGTTGAACAAACAGCAGAGCATGTTGCACAAGCCGGAGACGTCTCCACTTTTTGTTGTTCGCTGGCCGCTGCTCGCTGGCAGGAGTTTGCCAACAGCCAGGCATTGTTTGCGGAGAGATTTGCATGGGCTTCGGCCTCCTTTCGATATGATAAGCAAATTGGATTAAATCAGAAAATAGCCCTAATGGAGATGAAAGCGTAACACTTTTTTTGGGGTGTAAATATCTCACGCTGGTTTGGGAGTCAGTCACACATTTGTCCCAAAAATATCATTCCGCCAGGCGACCAAAATATTTGTATATATTTATTTTCCACCAGAGGAGCGGAGCACCGAACACCGAAGATTCTTTTGAGTGAAAGATGCTCGTGGCGAAACAATTGCAGTGTCGCGTACTGACTACAGTGCGTAGCATAAGTGTAAGTGAAATATACTCAAAGATATTGTTTTAAAACAGAGGTGCCCAAAGCCCTGCTTGGCCAGTCAACTAATTTCTCTGCCCGGCCTCTGCTGGTACTCTCACAGTATGCAAATAATGTAAACAATGCACCAGTGCGGTAACAATTTAATTTTTGTGGCTAAATACAAGCCTTTTTTTAGAGTTAAATTACTATTTTACCAATTTTAATTATAATAGTAATAATAATTTTAATTGAAAAGATGTCAGCTATTTTTTCTCATATTCTCATGTTCTATTTCTTCCTCGCACAAATGGATTTCTGTCATTGCCTTTCCTTTACTATTTTAATATCTAATTTTCCCAAATAACCAGCTAGTAAGCCAATTTGTATGTTCCCTTTGATTTCTCATGATTTCCTAAAGAATTGGAATGACTTTTCCCTCTTAAAAGCAATCCACGAAATATCCAAATGTTTTTGAAAGCTGTCAAAGCTAGAAATGTGTTTATTATTTCAACTCTTACTCATCCCAAAATATTTTTTTATATTTATGAAACTTTCTGTACCGTATATATTCGTGTATATGTCGGTGCTCGTGTGTACATCGAATTTTGTGTAAGGCATTTTTTAGAGGAGATTTCTGGGGTGTTAGTCCATCGGCTACAAATGTATCTTTCGCAGCGTAATCACTCAGGAATGCAGATGCACAGATCTCAATGCGGTCTATAAATACGCGTTCTAAACTGGCCAGCCGGAGCCAGCTGAAGCTAGCTTATGAGACAGCCGGCAGAGGCGGCAGAAGCTTGATTTGCACAGCAGCGGCAGATGTACACGCAGATCCAGATACAGATGCATCTGTATCCATAACTACTACATCTGATGCGCGTAATTAGAAACGACTCAAGGTCGCGGCGCAGCTGATTTCACAGCTTATCTGCTGTTTGGCCAGAGCAAAACACTGTCCCCGAGAAATCCCTGGGTCTGCTGGGTCTACTGGGTCTGAGGCTGTGAATTCTTTTTGGTGTACGCCAGCTTCTTAATAAATATACAAGTATTTCGAGTGTTTGCAAACGGCATACCTGGGCCAGATAACACCGGTGGACAGATAGCAGAAGATCTGGCAAGAGCGTCAGCAATCAAAAAGTCAGAGACAGAGATACGAAGATAAACAAGATGTAAGTCCCCGCCATCCATCCCCAAAGCAATCCAAAATTAAAGCCCACTTGTGGAGCCCTGAAGAGTTGTGATCAGTGATACATTATGAATAGTTTGCCGCCACTCGTAAATAAACAAAAATTCAATTAAAATCATACCGCGTCCGCATCTATACGGCGGAGAACCATTAAAAAACCATAAAAGTTTTGACATGTTGCGAACATTTCGCTGTCAGCTGCAGAAGCAATCCCCTCTGCGAGTCATCTAGCATCCATCCAGCATCCCGTGTCCAGCATTCAGCATTCAGCATCATCTCCCCATCCGCGAACAATAATAACAATTAAGCCTGACAACGCGCGCGCCGGCTCCTCGACCCCCGGGTAACACCTATTTTTGTTCGCTCTTTTTTCGTAACTATTTCATAGGCCATAGGCCCTCCGCCAGAGCCAGAGCTTTGACTGACAAGTGACAGCGGGATCCCCGAGCCGTGATCCGTGATCCGTGCCACATGCCCCCCTGCTGCACAGGCCACTCCTCACGTGCCACTTGCCACTTGCCGCCTGCCGCTTTCCACTTCCCACTCCGCATGCAAAACTTCTTTCTTTGTTATGGACTTTATGATTAATCTGCACAGCTTTTCAGCGGCATATCAGCAACACCTCCAGCACTCCAAGTGCGTGATGAGATTAGGAGTGCATCCAGCAGATCCCTTTAAATGAAAAGAATACAAAAAACAGCAACGCACACGCATTCATCTCCAGAGGAAGCTATGCTACCCATCCCTTGCCGTGGGCGACGCCATCGTGGCTTTCCTGAACTTGGACTTGAATCGAAACCAAGAGTGGCGCGGCCTCGAGACCTTGCCCGTCTCTTTGGATTGCGAATCAAACGATTCTCCCAGTCGCAGCCCATCAATGCTGGCTCCCAGCTTGAAACCGTAGCTTTCGGTTCAAGTTCAGCTCGGTTCAAGATCAGCGAATGAGAGCAACAATTGCAAGACACCCGATACAGAGCACACATAAGTGTATAGTTAGGGAATGATTCTAGTCTATCTGGTAATAGAAATACAGAGGAAATAAAGAGGTAGCATATGCGGCAATATAGGAGCTCTGTTGGCTTGAAGCAACTTCAAAGTTGTAATGAAGGGAAACCTGATAATTAAATACTAAAAATGACAAAACAAATATAGAAGTAAGGGCCTAATTTCATATTTATAAATATTATTAGGGAAAGAATTGAAAAGGAAGTGCGATTTGATTTTAATAATAATTTCCCTGCAACGTACCAGGTCAAAAAGTAATCTTCAGGCAAAATGTAGCATTTTTTAGAGTTAAATAATATTTGAAAAAAATTACTGCTTAATTTTTACACACACAAACGCCATTCTAGCATGTCAGTGTATTATATTTGATTTAAAAAAGATTTCCTTGTATTTTGTTAAGAACCCTTCAAGAAGCCTGCCCTTAATTACCAGATATCCAAGGGAATATTAAGCTATATCTATATATATAAGATACACAAACTCTTTAACATAGTCCCAGATGGATTATTTTCCCCCAGTGTACCCTACAACGCACGAGCACCCGTAGAAACCACAAAATCGTAACCCGCACCTCGAGGCTCGCGGCAAAAAAGTGAAGAAAAATTGGCTCTCGGGGCGAGGCGAGGCGAGGCGCGTAATTCCAGCTGCATTCAGCTTAGGAACTGCCCAAAATCGAACGTTGAACGTTGAACGTTGAAAATCTGGCCCGGAATTATGTCAGTCAGTCGGTTAGTCTGGGCCAGGGTTCGACATTTCACTTTTGATTTTCGATTTCGTACTTTCACGAGCCGAGTCGCTGGCGGAGTGACCCCCGAGTTCAACTCGGCTGAACCCGAACGATGTAGAAGCGATGCAGATACAAATGGGATTGGGATTGGGAATGGGAATTGGGCTTGGAGTGGAGTGGAGTGGAGCAGGAGTTGAGGCTGATGCTGATGCTGATGCTAAAGCCTTTTGACTGCACAACATTCAATTAGTACATATTAAATTTGTTTGCCCCTTGCCGAAGCTGTTGTTGTTGGTTTCTCTTTCGGATTTCGGATTTTGTTGTTGCTTCGGTTTGGCCAGTCCGAACAATGAAGCGGAACTTAACTCGATTTAAGTTTTTATGAGCGGTATTTTGTAGTTTGTATCTGCTGCCTTGTATCAGCAGACAGCGATAAATTGTGTTATGAAAGTGCAGTGTGCAGGAAGACCTCGACTCGGCTCCGAGTTCCAGCCGCAGTCCCAGTCGAGAGTCACAGTTTCCAGACCCAGTCCCAGACCCAGTCGAGAGTCAAAGTTGAACAGCTACATGAGCCATTGATTGTTGCATCGATTCGGGTGATAACTCTCCGGCAATCAGCCGCGGATCTGATTCGGGGAAAAGGGGAAATCACTTTCATAAAATATGTCCCTCATTCCAAGCAGTTCTGTATCTAATCTGATGGCGAGCAGCGTTTAAAGGTGGGTTTAAAGTCTGCTATTTCCGCTTGAAGATAGTCAACAGGGCGGTGTTTTCTGTGACTTATTAAATATAATTTTGGTGAGTCAAAGGCAATATAATGCATGACCTACATATAGAGTACAAAGCGAGCTCTTCATTAATCAATTTTGATTTTGTAACCAACATGGTATTATCAGCTCTGTACGAAGTATATATTATATTGTTGTGGTAAAGATTACTGTAATAATCCATAACTTCTTTGCTCTTGTATATATCCCTTAAAACGCATTTAAATATAGATAAAGAATAAGCATATCAAGCTGAAAAATATACCATTTAATCCAAATTAGCAATAAAAACGGAATTTAAGAACAATGTTATGTTCTCTTAATCTTCTTTAGCTTCCTAGCAATTCCGAAAAACAAGTTTTTATCTAATCAAATAGTAACTGGGCACTTTTGCGGAACTTTTGTAAGATAATTACGCAGAATAATGAGCACAGCATAGGGCGCAGTATGATATATGGCCCACAGTATATGTCTTTCTCGGCTCCATTATGTAAGCCATGTGATCTGCCTGATACCTGATTAGCTGCTTGATTATGACCGAAAGCCATTCTCAGCCCGCATTTTGATTCATTTCACTTATGTAAACTCTGTTTTCCACATCGGATGCTAAGATAGGGCGGTGGAGGAGGCGTGGTCCCCATCAAAGTTCGATCGCTCGTTTCCTAATTTTCGGGTTCCGTTCCGTGTTTTTTGATTTCTGTTTTCAGTTTTCCGTTTTCTGTTTTCAGATTTCGGGTTTTGGGCCTTTGCTAAATGCACTCCAAGCTGCAGATGGATATTGCCTGGGGCGGAGTGGGCGTGGTCGCAGCTAACTACTGACGAGGTCGTGAGTATCACTCAAATTGCCTGGCCGCATTCATCATGGGGCCCATCCAGCGTCCGAAAACAGTAAATGTAACATGTGAGCGAGCATTGGGGTGGTCCCACTTTATGGGCCCGATATCAGGCATAACTTGCATTTCGGTTAGCCTTATCTTGGGGCTACTTGGGAAGTGAAAGCGGGATGATGATTCTGAGGAATTGTTTCCGAAAAGCCTTTAATCAGTTTGCTTCTTTAAAAGAGGAATTCCATTGAGGGCATGTTGATTACTTCCTTTCTAAGGATCAACCAAGAAAGTTAATATTATTTCAACGATTTTTGTTTAAATTCTACTTTATAATAATCAAATTACCTCGCCCTAAATATTAAATATATAACGTTTTAAATTAAGATAAAGGTCTTAAATGAAATTTATATTTTTGCTTCATCAAAATCGCATATTAAATGTTGAAATATATTTTCTTAAATGAAGTTGCCTAATATGTAATTAACTTAACAAGTTTTCAAGCTTATTAGGCTGGTTAGAAGATAGTTCTTGTAAAGTTATAAAAACCCTAACTACATGTAATACCATGCATTGGTCCACCCTACTTATGCCGGACTCCACTCTGAGTTGTTGCATTCAAGCTGTTAGTTTAGCCGGCTAAGGGGCGTGGTCGTTCAGCGCTGAACTCTTTTGGCAGAGACGACGTCGTTATATATGAGACTCCGTAATGGACCCAGCTCTGGCACATATCCGAATGTGAGCTTGGAGGGACCACTTGTCTCCAGCGACAGTTTCCCACTTTCTCACCTCTCCCAGAGGAGCACTAGGAGCAGCAGCAGCGGCATCAGGATGGGGATTGGGAAGGGGTTGCGACTCCCGGGCCAGGCAATAAAAAGTTCAGCGCAGGGACAGAAACAGACCCACATGAGCGGTGATGGAGTCCGCAGGAGTTGTTCGAGAGCTTTTCATTACTTTATTTTCGAGTCTCTGGGCCAATCTGAATCTGTCTTGCCAATAACAGCAAATGCCACCAACAACAGCCAGCAGCCGGCAGCCAGCAGTCGGCCAGCCAGCGAGCGAGAAATCAACGGACTTGCAGTCCTCGTTTAAATGCAGCGTCGCAATCGCATTCGTTGTTTGAAAATCCAAAATAGACAGACGGAAAGAAAACAAGAAATAAGTATATTACTATTACTACAGACGACAAAGGTTAGCCAGAGTATGCCGAAACGATAAATACTCTTTGAAATAACATTATTTTCGCCCTATTTAATGCTGCTTGAATTAAGTTTAAGCTGCAGAAAATCCCTAAGAATAGGCCTGGGAATTATTCAAGCAATTTCGTTAGTTTAGTTTTTATTTAATTTTTTAATATAAATATACAATTTTCCTCTCTAGTTATCCAATTTAAAACTCATAAGCGTACTTATGTCACCTTCAACCCCACCCAGTCCTATTGAATGGGAATTGTCTTATCTTATTGCCAAAATGTGACTCCATTAATATTCTTTCCTAAACGACAGATATGTTTGTGTATTCAAGATACTAATTTAGCCGACACCTGATTATTGGATATTTGATACTTTATTGGGTTATCCAACATGAGCTTGAGGAATGGGGTCGAAGTGTAAAAGCTTGGTAAGCTGTCATCAGTTAAATTGTTTTTAAATATCTATGAACTTAGTAAGCTATTAACAATTTAATAAATGCCTTTAAAATTCCTGACCATAATAATTTATATTCTCTTTTACTGGCAAAGAATTTTAAGAAATTAAGTGGAGGATTTTAGTAAAATGTGGTGAATACTTTTGTAGTCGTTTTTCTTTACACATTAAGATATAAATCTAAGATGATAAGATGAGACTCATATATTTCTTAGCTATCAACATGAGGCATTGAGAATTTAAAGGGAATATAGAAAAGAATAAATAACAAAAAACCAGTTTATATTTAGGTGAAACTTAATGACAATTTCTTAGGGCTTTAGATATACTTCCTATAATATAAGTCATCTAAGACCATTCTGACACTTGACCAACCCCGAAATAGGGTATAAAGGGGTCTTAGAAGAAAAGGAAATGAGTAGAGAAGCTGGCGGAGGACCAGGAGGTGGGATGGGATAGGAAAAACAGAAATCGTTTTTGCGCAATCCCCGCAAATCTGATAAGCAGTTAGAGAGCATTAGACCGGCCCAGCACACACTCCCAAACAAGCCGGCGAGCAAACAGACAAACGGAGAAACACATCCAAAGAGTCTGGCTCAGTTTGAGTCTGAGTCCCAGCATCGGCCTCAGCCTCAGCCTCGGCCCCAGCCCCAGCCTCAGTCTTAGCCTCAGTCTCAGCCTCGGCATCTCAGCATCAGCATAGAGCCAGCGTCAAGTCAAAATCCCCAACTGGCCCGACCG
Source organism: Drosophila pectinifera (assembly GCA_008042775.1). Lineage (NCBI taxonomy): Eukaryota > Metazoa > Arthropoda > Insecta > Diptera > Drosophilidae > Drosophila > Drosophila pectinifera. Next base: position 75,074 of record VNKC01004956.1, read on the forward strand.
GGCTGACTTTTGAGTGTTGCGGCACTGACTGGGCTTAGCCGCAGACCTGGAGCTAGCCCCGGCTCCCAGCCAGCCATCGCCTGTCCTGGCCCCCCCCCCCCGCCAGATCTCCTCCGGATCCCCCAGGCCCGGCGACGTCTCCTCCGCGCCCCATTGATGCTCGAGAGTCGCGACGTAACATGCAACATTACATGCCTATAATTTGTTTTCACACAGCAGGACGTTTTCACTCCATAAGACATCAGAAAGAGGTCTTAAATGGTCACATTACTGCCATTTCCAACAGCGTTCAAATGGCAGCCAGCCAGTGGAGGACTGGCTGAATCTTCTCCAGCGATTGGTGCCCGTGTCTCTCTGCCAGTGCCTTTTGGCAAGATCTATGCTACACAGCCTTCGGCCAATGCAATAATGTTTGCTAACTGTTATTTAATATAGTCATTATTTGGCCACAACTTGTCCCACTGAGCAAATGGCACTCCATTCCCCAATTTACCAACGCATCCCCCGCGGCATCCTACATTATCCTCCAGCTCCAGCTCCAGGTCCTGCTCCCAGATCCCAGCTTTCAGCTCTGAGCTCCTCGCCCCTGCCATTCACCGTTGCTTGTCGAACTTTGGCAAGCGCAATCTGGGAATAGTGCAGCATACACTTCAAAAAAAGGACTCAAATCATCAATTTACTTCAGTTATCTAACTATATATTTGAAAAATTAATTGCAAAGTCAATTCAATATTTTATGATGAAAAATACATCATATTTGATAGGTCTAGAGTTTAATTTCAAGTTTTGTATTAATAAATACTTATTTGGATATTATTATTATTATTAATATTATTATTAAGCATTTTATATGAAAACCCATTAGTAAAATATAACTTTATTTCATAAAAATGGTTGGTTTAATGATCGTTATTCAAAGAATAATAATTAATCTACCCTTGCAGAGGGAATTATAATTTTACTCATAAGTTTTGAGGGCAGTGAAGGATACCTTTCCGACCCTCAGAAGTATTAAGTATTCTAGACATGTATTTCTGTCCGTTTGTCCGTCTGCTAACTTCTATGCAAAATAATCCCTCAGTTTTAGAACTATTAGAATAAAACTGATAAAATATTAATTAAGTATAAAATGTGACTATTTTGTGAATCAAGAAACTGAGTGTTTCTTAAACTGAACGTTAGTCTTAGCCCTACCAGTATACCCTCATAATAAAAAGAGAGGGCACCAATTACAATTTCGCAAGTGTGGATCCTTGGAGGAATTTAACATTGATTAATGTTTCTTTTACTGCGTCAAAATGCTGAATTACTATTGGTTTCAGTGCGGAGAACAGCGATTTGCCGGGGCTTGCTCTTGGCTCGCTGCACCGATGATCGAAGGCACAAGTGCCCGCCTGCCGTGGCGTCCCTCCTCCTCATCCGCTTGGCATTCGCATTCGCATCTTCGGCTAAGCCCCAATTTGGATTATTTGTAGACATTAAATAAGCTGCGGCCACTGCAAATGCAGGAGGAATTAAGTCGCGCCAGAGTTAAAAATATCCGCGAGACGTCTCGGGATTGTCCCATTCGCGGCTCCTAGATCGAGCTGGGGCGATAAAGGTGCAGCTGCAGATCGCTCTTCGTGGAATGGAGATGGAGCCGAGGCTGAAGCTGGCGCTGGCGCTGGCGATGGCGATGGCGCTGGGTAAAAGGCATCTCTTTACACAATTCAATTGAGCAGCGGACGGGGCATTTACATATGAATATACCAAGGGTCCTTTACCGTTATGGCCGGTAACAATATAATAAGAAAACAACAAAGCCAGCGGCCAGCAGGCAACTACCAACAACTGCGGCCCACACTAAACAAGTTAACGTTTACCGACGGCCGCAGTCAACACCAACAATAACAATAACAATAACAATACCAATAGCAATAGCAGCAACAGCAACAGCAACAGCAGCAGCAGCAGCAGCAGCAACAGCAATAAAAATAAAAACAAAACACGAAACAACAGCACAACGCGCAGAAGTATCTTCAAAATACACTTATGCTGTCTTTTTATGGCATATCTTTTACTTATTTGCCCGCACTTAAGTATCGCGGCGTTCGTCTCGTCGGCCAAAGCTGCTTTTTTCAGATTTTTCTCTTAATTTTTTTATTTTTTGGATTTCAGATTTTTTCCGATTTGTCTGCGCCTCTTTGGTGTTGTTTTTATATTTCAATTTCTGTTTTGTTTTTATTTTTTCTGCTTTTGTTGTTATTTTCGTAAATGAAATGAAATCGAAATATGGGTCGTCGGCGCGCAGTCTGAGTGTCCGAGAGTGCGATTCCGATTCCGTTTTCGAGCCAGTGTCCCATCCATCGCCCACTTCCACTCCCCCTATTAACCCCTTAAAAACAGGCAAAAAAAACATAAATAAATGAGTAAAAAAAGGAGCTTATTCAGGTCGAAGATAAGATACCCTCATAAAGGCTCATAAATATATAAACGTCCTAAGCTAAGATCCAAAACAGGGCTTACAGTTAATATATCAGATATCAAGATAGTTATTCCAACAGTTGTAGTATACGCAATATTATATTTTTAGGGTTTAAATTCCATTTTCGTTATGAAGAATTATTCTTTATTGAATTAGAAATAAAGGTATTTTAGAATTCAAAGAAATTAGCATGGTACCCAAATTTTCATGAATGCTATATATACAGGCTACTTTAATTAAATTAAATTTAATATATATTATATTTAATTAAATATATATTAACATAATTAATTGCCAAGATAAGTACATAGCCAATTATTTGAAGGTAAAAACAATTTTAACGGAATAAAATAAGAACTTTGCTATTATTTTATCACTTTTTCTAATCCAAAAATACAAACTATTGCAAGTGTTAAATATATTTTCTGTATTTTTAATTTAAAATATTTTGGTCTGCCCACAAACTCCTGATTAAAGCCACAATACCCCGTATCAAGGGTGCTCGTTCACAAGCTCCTGATCTCGAAACACACTTCCAAACACAAGAGATGCGAGCAAAAATTCGAGAGCAATATTATTGGCACGAATTATTAACCTTTTCTTTGGCCGTGTTTCTGTTATTTCTGTGTTTCCCTCACTTTTTTCGGTGGTGCACTTTAAGCCCACATCTTCTCTGGCGGCGAGAAATTGGCCCAAACATATTCATACATACATATGTATGGTCCATAGCTACGTATGCGGAATGAGCTCCCAATTCGACACGAAAGATCGTTCCAATTGGAACATGAGACTGCGGCGCCTGCACATTCATGCATTCACACAGTTTTTATTTATTTTTTTGGTATTTATAAAATTAAAGAACTCTCACGGATGTGGGTTAAAATCGCAGTTAAAGGTGGGTTAAATAAAGCGAGCTGACCTTGCCCACGGAGTTGGGGGCCTGCGCCGGGTGTTAACGTTAGCGCCGCCCTTGGCTGATTTTTGATTTTCGTTTTTCGACTTCGATTATTTCGATGATGAGCACTGAAAGCGCGCGGCACGAATCTGCTCGGATCGCGGTTATTCCACCTGATAACTGATTCACGCGCGTTTACGTTTACGAGTTGGCGCCGATCGCTCATCCGCAGACACCTCCGAACACGGCCAAATGTAATTGCAAATTAGAGCTGGAAACAAAATCCAATCCGAATTCTGCAGTTCGGCGAAACATTGCTTTCGGTTAACAGCGCTCCGATCGCAACACATTCATTTAACAGCCAGCAGCGAGCCTCAAACCTAGCACTTAACGGGTTGCGATCGAACGTTCGAACCGGGTTCGATGTTCGCTGCGAGCTCGCGGCACAGTGGGATAGTTGCTGAAAAATATATAATATTCGTTAAAAATCCAAATCGAATGCACATACATATTTTTATTAGTAGACTTTGGGTCTTACTACTATAATTTTCAAAGCAAATCATAATAAGCTTTCAAAATATTTCAGAAACACACACAATCTCTCACAACATTTCAGTCCCCAAAATTCGAAGCGAGAACTGCTGCAGGCCGACGCGGGCGATTGATCCTCAGCTCAATGGACTCCAACCAGAAACTGGGTAATGCTTATCTGTGCAAATATATCGTGGTAAGTCCTTACGCTCCTCTGTTTGTGTTTCAGATGAACCCTTGGGTCAGTCCACGTCCAGCAACAGTCGACACATCATGTGGAACCTCAGCGAGGAGGACAAGGAGGAGACATTCGACTCCGTGGTCACCTATCGGCGGTCTGCTGACTGCAAGGATCCATCCACTGAGAACCGCAGGGCCAGCGGGAACTGGCAGCTACTCCTGCGCAGGCTGGGCGAGAAGAGGGCCAGCCTCCCCAAGGGAGAGCCTAGCTCCCAGATGGCTTCCTTGGCCACTTCGCTGCCAGAGCTAAAGGATAAAAGTTCTAAGGAGCGCGCCATTAGTCAGCTTTCCCACGAGTCGCTGACGTGCAAGCAGAGCAGGGATTTGGCAACGGACCGATATCCAAGCATCTCCCTTGGATCTCTGTCCAGCAAACTGATCTCGGACCTGATAGTGGAGTCCTTCAGGCTGCCGCCGCAGCAATCTTGTGTGGTGCGAGAGGAGGCGCCGAAGTTCGCCCAGGGATTTCGCGAGGACTCCATTGAGCTGGAAGTCCCCAATAACAGTCCTGTGCTGGACCTGGACCCCTACCATCCCCAGCAGCAGCAGAGAGTGCGAAGCGACTTGATCAGTGTCTTTGTCTCTGCGCCCACCAGCTCCTCGTTGGCGGAGACGCCGCTTCAGGGCACATCCCCGATCAAGCGCCGCTCAACGACGGGCAAGGTGGCCACCGGGACAAAGGGCGGCTCGCCCGCGACGACAGCCACTTGGGGCAAGAAGTGCGCCAGCACCAGCAGCGGGAGCACGGGCCCCCACTTGCCCAACCTCCGCCAACGACAGCAGGAGCTACATCGCTATCGCGTCCTCATCGAGCAGCGGCGCCTGGATCTCCTCGATCTGAAGATCGCCCGCGAGAGAGAGGAGGCACTACAGAGCACGATCCTGTTCCACAAGAAACTGCAGATCAAGGAGTGTAAAATGAAGGCTTACGAGGACAACGACTGCTCGAATGTGTAGGAATTTCCCACATCATAGGCACTAAATTCATGGTCTCTAAATTATTCAATATTTTCCAACAAGGCTTGCAAAATTTCTGGACAAAATAAAATATAATCATGAGCAGTTGTTTATTTTATGAATTATTTTGGTGATATTCAATAGATTCAAGTTAATTCGTTTTTTAATTTAAATTCCAGTGTGACCTGTTACTGGGAGCAAGGGAAATACGCTCGATTTCCGATGTACGTCAAACTAATGTCGCAAAGTTACAAATTCAAGTAGTAAACTCAATATGCAGATTAATTAACCAACTAGAGGCTGTTTTGGCTTAGTTATGCTTATTTTTAACTCTGACTTGTCCAATAAATTACGGTATAAAATTAGCGATTTAAAGACCCAAACATTCATTTTTATGTCCTAATTTTTGGACAAAGCCAAATTAAGAATAACCATAACTTGGCCAAAACAGCCTTGAAAACAGCGATTCGGAATATATATGGCTTTTGGCTGTCATTCCATTTTTGGCCAAAATATGCTCTCCAGAAGACCGCAAGTATGCGGATTTTTGGGTTCTTAAATCGTCATTTTTATGTCCTAATTTTTGGACAAAGCCAATTTAAGAATAACCATAACTTGGCCAAAACAGCCTTGAAAACAGCGATTCGGAATATATATGGCTTTTGGCTGTCATTCCATTTTTGGCCAAAATATGCTCTCCAGAAGACCGCAAGTATGCGGATTTTTGGGTCCTAAAATCGTAATTTTTATGTTCTAATTTTTGGACAAAGCCAAATTAAGAATAACCATAACTTGGCCAAAACAGCATTGAAAACAGGGATACGGAATATATATGGCTTTTGGCTGTCATTCTGTTTTTACCAGAAATATGCTCTCCGGAAGACCGCAAGTATGCGGATTTTTGGGTCCTTAAGTCGTAATTTTTAAACAGCGACTTGGAATATATATATGTTCTAATTTTTGGACAAAGCTAAATTAGAAATAACCATAACTTGGCCAAAGCAGCCTTAACTAGCCATGCAAGCTAGTGTAAAATCACATGTACAATATCTGTAAGCCACCAGCGCTCCATGTAGAGCTGTGCTTAAATTTGGAAAGTTGCAGATTTCAACACTTGGGGTCGCCGCTGCATAGGTAAAAACTATGTATGATAGATGTCGAGGTATACTGCTATGTAAACAACATTTGTTAATTTGTTTATCATTATTTTTTTTTATTCATTTTTAAACAAAGCTAAGTTAAGAATAACCATAACATGGCCAAAACAGCCTCAATTTTAATTCGGAAAGCAGTTCTGTGCTAGTTTTTATTTGGTTAATTAATCTGCATATCAATTTTAGAAATTTGACAAAATTATTTTTTTGCCAATTTTTGACAATTTTAATGATGTAACCCCTTACATTTTTTTGAAAAATCGACCAAAAATTTTTTATGTTTATATTTCAATATTTTATTATTAAATAATTGAGATTTTAATGGCGATTCGGAATATGGACGGCATTTGGCAGTCATTCCATTTTTGGCCAAAATATGCTCTCCAGAAGACCGCAAGTATGCGGATTTTTGGGTCTTTAATCGCCATTTTTATGTTCTAATTTTTGAACAAAGCTAAGTTAAGAAAAACCATAACATGGCCAAAACAGCCTCAATTTTAATTCGGAAAGCAGTTCTGTGCTAGTTTTTATTTGGTTAATTAATCTGCATATCAAATTTAGAA
>VNKC01004957.1:0-23958 GCA_008042775.1 Drosophila pectinifera
AGATTACATTTCACCTCTTTCGATGTTATATTTAATATAAAAGAATTTAAAAATGTAACTAAAGTGATTTCCCTTAAAAAATACTTTAAAAATTACAAATATATATTCAAAATAATAATTAAATTAAGTAATTAGTAACAACAACAATAAACGTAGAAGTAAGAGCTAAAAAATAGGAACTCCTAACAAAAACAAATTTAAATTCAATGTGGAGTGCCTTTGGTGGGAACTGGTTCCCCAGGGGACTAAGCTCCCAGATCCTTGGAGTGCCAAATAAGCCCTCATTGAGGTGCAGCCACAAGGACCCTCGTCATTTATTGGCCTTTAAAGCGGCGTCGAGTGCAGTGGCTTCTTCTGTCGCTGCCTCCGTCTCCGTCTGTCTGTCTGTTTGTCCTGACTGGTGTTTACTCCTCCTGTCTCCTTGTTGGTTTGTGTGTATGTGTGTGTGTGTGTGTGTGTGTGTGGAGGTTTTTCGAGGTTTTTAATGTCGTGTTTATTTTGACATTTTCATTATGTGCGTATCTTGTTTGTGTGCAGAATTCCGTTCATTGTCTGCGTCTGGCTGCGTTTTTTATGGTTGCTGCCAAAAAACCCCCAGCCCTCAGGTTTCCCTCTTTGGCCTTCACTTGAGCTGCGAACTGCTTTTGTTTGGAGTCGCAAACCCCGCTTTTTAATTATATTATTTTGAACCTTTAACCTGAAAATGTTAAAGTTTTCCCTCTGCAAGATGGGGGAGTCTTGCATTCGCAATGCCATTCTTAAAAGTTTCGCTTCTATTTTATATGAGAAGAGTTGCCTATCGAGTGTCCTTCTTGGCCAAAAGCGAAAAGTTTCTCTGTCTCTTTTGTTTTAATCAAACTTTGGCCAGTGGAAACTCGCGTTTTTTTCTTGCTTTTTTTTCACTTTTCTTACCCAGCTTATAACTTTTCCCTGAGGTTAGAATTTCCACGCCATTTTCCTCTTTTGTATTGTAATTAAAATGCAGACGGAGCTGCTCCTTTTCTTATTTGCTATTTTGCTATTTTTGCATTTGAGCTTGGCTTGGCTCTGGCAATTATAAAGATATGCTCCAAATGAGAGTTCCATTCCAAGCGATTTCTCAGCGCAGCGCGATAAAAATTACAGCAAACAAAAGGGAGAAAATGAAAAAATAAATAGGAAACAAGAAATAGGAGAAAAAATAGTACAGAAAAAATGGACAGCCTGGAAAAAGGCAAATTTAATTAGGTTCAACTGGCCTGCCCACCCCTTTCCTTCTTGGCGATCAATTGGTGGGCAAATGCAGCCGTTTGTTGCCCGCTTTGTTGACTCCCACTTGGCCCTATACTCTTATCTGTTTTCCCTCCATTTCCCCCCTGGCTTTCCCCCCCCCCCCACTATTTGCACTTCGAAATGGAGGCCTGTCGTCCGACTATTTCTGTTGTTGACAGCACTTATCGCCGCCTGGAGCTGGAAAAAGTGTAGTTCGGCTGAGGTTCATTGATCCATGGACTCGATAAGAACTGTGCAGTAGCTTAACCCTAGAAAATGTGAGGAAATGCGAGGAAATTAGAAAAGTGCAAAGTAAAACGTAGGTGATAGGAATTCTTGGAGGTTTCTTTGTGTATAAAATATTTCAGTTAAATTTCGCATGCAAATAAATTGCTTAGGAAAGCTGAAGCTGATTTATTTTTTGCTTTAAATATTTAGTACATAAAAACAATTTTTTTAATTTAATTTTTAATTTGTACTTACTTTTAAATAAGATATTAAAGTCTTTTACGTAACTAAGTATATTAAATTGAACTTAAATACCTTAGCTGCAAAATATAAATCTCAATTTAAGGAATCTTTATTATTATTTAATTTATCTATACATTTTAAAAGATGCCTTCAAGCCGCTGGGTTAAATTTCATTAAGTTAATCAGCTTCGCAAGCATATAACGCATACGCACCGTTCGCCAGTTGATAAGAGCCCAGGCAAGCGAAGAAAAATAAATAGAAACCCCAGTGTTTGCTGGTATATATAAACACGAGAGCTTAGCTGGCAGCACCTCCCAATTGGAGCGATACATATGTTTGCTTGCCTTAAAGCCATCAGGGGGGATTAAGTTAAGTGGAAGAAATTACACCAAAGAGGATACACTCCACGCTCCCTACTTGCTTTTCCCCTTTTCTTTTTCTCTGAGCCTTTACCCGCGGGAAATGGCTTACAGTTCGTTTAGTTTTTCGGCTGCTAATGTCGTGGGGATTAAGTTCGAATCAAAGCAATGTACTGTGACTTCGTAAAGTGCAGACCGCAAAAAAAAAAAGGAAAGGAAACAGCAACAGGGAGTGCCTTAAAAATAATTAAACAATTAAGTTTAACAAGAGCAGCGTAATAAAACTATTAACGACCACCGAATGCATTTAAATTGCTTACTTAGCGCGTCAAATGCGGGAGGCGTGGTGCGGCGTGGCGGCAGGATACGCAGGATCCAATAACCATCAATGTCTGGCGAATGTCTGGGAGATGCCTTTGAAATTTGCTTTTCATATAAAAATAATTGTTATGCCCGGGAATAAAGTTTAAAGTGGAGAGCAGCAGAGGGGCGGAGAATGAAAAGGGAAAGGCGCCTTGCGGCGGGATGCAGTTCAATAAACTGTGAAAAAGGCAAAAGCATACTTCAAGGCGCTGCCAGAAAACTGAAATTGGAAATTGCATTTGTTTTTGTACATAAAGCTCTCTTCTCTCCATTTTGGCCAATCGAAGAAAGCCATTATGCCATAGCACATTGAACGCACGATAAATAACAAGAGACCCAAAGTCCAGGGTCCAGGATCCAGGGTCCAGAGCCCCAAAGTCCAGTCAATAGCAACAGCAGCAACAAGGGCAAATACAATTTATTTGCAAATTGATATTTAAAGGTCAGAAGAGGGATATTTTTTTTGGTGTTGTGAACTGGACCCGGCCAAGAGCCATTTCGCTAATAGCTAAAAGCGAATGCAAAAAAATGCAAACATCCAAGGATGAGTAGAAATTAAAATGACGGAGAGGCGCCCAGGGCCAGGGCAGGGCAGGGCACTCCAACCGAAAGCGAATCTCCTTCCAAGGGACAAGGACATCAAAAACTTGGCACACGATCCTAGCCAGCGTTAAAAGAAAAGTTTCTTGAACCCGCGACTGCGATGGCAGCTTATCAAAAACATTTCGACTGCGCCTAATGAAGTTATAACCCAGACACAAGCCCCGCCTAGATATGCAAAGCTTCTTTTCCATGTAAACTTTCCGCTCTTTCTGTGTGTTTCTGTTTTTTTTTTTTTTTTTTTTTTTTTTTTTTTTTTNTTTTTTTTTTTTATACATACTTTTATTTTGCAATTGTGTCGCGCATTTGAATTAAGTGCAAATGACATGAGATTTTCAGGGGGGTGAAACAATGCGAATAGCAGCTGCCTCTTAGGAGTTGCACTCCCCCACTTTCCCTGGACAAGCTTTTAAGCCACTTCACAGTTGTTGTACAACGGGAGTGCAGCGCGAGGGCTGCCCACTCCATGCTTTTCCAGGCTTTTCCTGGCATTTCCCTTTGACTTGGCACCGGGCACTCCTTTTGCTTGTTTTCCCCCGCAACGCTTCGGTGCAGTTTTCATTGTCTGGCTTGGTACTTTTTGAATTTATTGAAATGTTTGTTTGTCTGCCATGTTTGCCGTAGCTGTGTGTTGCCTCGGTTGCATTGTTGCTGGCGTTTCTCTGAAGGGCCCCCTCCCCCCATATTAATTCCACCGACTCTATACTCTTGTGTTTCTTAGGATCCTGCACAGCTGCGCCTGGCGGTATGCAGTGTTTTTCTTTCCATACTCGGAAGTTGTAGAAAGGAAGGGTTTGTTGGTTTTGGGAGGATGTATGTAACAGTAGGGAGTAGTTTTCTGTTATTAGTTCTGATCTGTCGAACTCGTGGATATCAAAATATATGAAATAGGAATTGCTAGAGACTTGAAATCACTTTAAAAAGAGTCTAAAGTTATGCAAAGGAATATGTTAGGTGCTGAATTCATTGAAAAATTGTATTTTGTAAGTTTTAGCATTTTATGGCACACTTGTATCTCTATTTTAATTGATTTTAAATAAAAGAAAATATTTTAAAGACCTTAAGGTGATAAATAAGACTTATTACCTTGCCTTAAAATCATGATTACCTTTATAATTGATAAGCAAAGGTATATAAAAGGTTGATAAACTTGGATTTTGTAAGTTTCAGCATTTTAAAGCACACTTTTAGCTCTATTTTAATTGATTTTAAATATAGAAATGAATATTAAAAGCCTTAAATATAAAAACCTTGCCTCAAACAATGGGATTTAATTTCTAAAAGAATTATTACCTTCATATTCGATAAGCACGGGTATTCTATAGTCGGTTTTATACTATTTCTCCATGCTTTCTCCCAGCTTTGGCTGCATTTTGTTGTCGCAAAATATTATTACTCCATTTCATTTATAAAAGTGCCCGCCCCCCGTCCTAAGGATATTCCTCTCCAGCTGCAATTTCATTGTCAGTGTCTTGCTGTGCACTCTTGTACAGGATAATATAGTATTGTTGCCATATTGTTGGTGGCTTGTTGTCATTGGCTTTAACTCCTAATCCACAGGTCACATCTGGCCCATTGATCAAAGTGTCTCGCTGGGAGACAGCAAACTTATTCCACTGCTTAAATTAAGCACCTAGCACCGCGCCACGCCCACGGAGCTGTCAGCTTTCCCCGATGACAATTTTCAAATTTATTCTGCCATTTCTTTTGTCTCTCTGGCAAGAGAAGAACGCCTACATGGGTTTTCTGCGACGGGGAAACTGGGGAAAAGCGGGGGAAAACCATTTAAACAGCAGACAATTTTTCAATTTCCCCACACATCGCACGCCTCGAGACAATTGACAATTGAGAATGATGGTCGGGTAAACAGTTTTTCCGGGTTAATAAAATAGTTTTTCCCCGCATTTACGCCCACAGAGCGGTAATGAGGATTTTCCCCTCTAAAAAGGTAACCAAAAAAGGTGAAAAGTAGAGAGTAGAGGACCGAGAGGAGGAGGCTCGCATGTGTGTTTGCTCAATGTCTGCACAAACACTCGGCGGGGCCAAAACCCACAAAGGCGAATTGGAATATTAAGCAGTTTTATTAACTTTTGGGCATACAGCTTAAAGGAGCCAGCAGGAAAAAGGCCAAGAGGAGTGGCTAATGGCAAATGGAGACATTTCTTGGCCGGGAACGGGGGGAACATTCTTGCAGTGAAATATTTATGGCTGGCATTTTTAATGGATTAACTAACAGCGGCGACTTCCTCCTCCGCTGTCGGCTGGCAACAAATGCCATTTAATTTAATGTGTTTATGAAAAGCAAAGCACTTTGAACCCGAAACTAACGAGAATTGAATCGCATTGAATTGTAGTTGCCGGTGCCCATTGTCTTGGCCTCTTTCGGGGTGTGGCCTCTTGCCGTGGAAGTGAGAAGAAACCTTTTGATTTGTTGCCTCAGAGAGTTTTTGGGTGTTGTTGTGGATATTTATGGCCGCGTGGAAAAGGAAGTGCTGTCTGATTTATGCCAAAGGAAATGACAACTCAATGGCTTCATTAGTGTGGTGTCCTCTCTGAAGTCCTTCTGATAAAACCCGAGGAGGCCAATGCATTCGATAAAGCGCTAGCAGCTAGCTAGGAGTTTATTGCACTTCGACTTTTGACTTTTACGGGCTCCGTCCGGGGTCGCTAACATGAAAAGTTTTGCTCTCTACAACCAACAATAATCTCGAAATTCGGCAATAATAATTTCATGCTTATAATTTGTGCAGAGCTCCCTCTGTGCGGTTTTTGCCAAGAAACTTTCCACACGCGACTCTCATAAATTATGAAGAGCAGCCAGCAGAGTCCTCAATCCTTTGCTCCTGTCTGAGTTCATTCTCTCTTATTTCGGGGGCGAGTTCAACAGAACCGAGTTGAGTTCGAGAAATTAGCAAATCGTCACGTAGCAAACATGAAGATGCGAAATATTTATGACACGAGACAGAGTAGCAAAAAATACAAAGACTTTTGAACAACAAAATGTAAATTTTTAATAATTAACAGGAAATATTGAAGGTATAATTTAATCATATGCAAAATTATTAGCAAATAAAGTCGGAAATCTTGTATAATTATACCTAAAAGCTTGAGAAGCAAGTGGGCTTTAATTAGGTTTTAAATTAAGAAAGATTTCAAAGCGTAAAAAACCCTAAAAGCATAGCGAATATATAGTTTAATGTCTGCTATATTTACTTATTATATTTTTGGAACAGTTCCTTATATTAAATTTCTTTCTCTGCATTAAAAACCCAACAAGAAAGCCGGTGAAAGCCAGGCCAGGACTATGATGAAATGTACTACATGTGTGCGTCTGCATTCCTTTATTATTTCTTTTTGTTCTTTTTGGCCATGTTAGAGGCGATACAGGCGAAGAGGAGCCTTATTGCTGCAGTTGCCTCTCCTATCTGGGTTATATTGTTATCGTCCGTAATCCCAGACGAGCACACCACTCACACCCAGGGCCAGGATCAACATGGTCTCCTTGAGCAATCAACTTAATTGCTTTAGCAACTCACCCTTCCTCGAGGAGGAGGACTCCCAACTCCAACTCCAACTCGCACTCAATCTCTGGACTCCTTTGTTTAATGAGTGAAAATTGTGCCTCGTATCGCTTACCAAGGCTGAAGTGAATACCGAGAGCAAACATTCATTAATCGAATCTCTGTTGTTGGGAGTTGATTTTATTGTTGCCAAGATTTATGAGCTGGTTGGACCCCAAGAAGTTGGCAAACAAGAGCGGAGCGGAGCTAAGGGAAAAGACAATTGCTGGGCCCGTGCAAATATTAATTTGTTGATTATTTCAGCCGAGTTGTTGTTTATCCGAGTTTCTGGAGAGTGTCATCCTCTGCCTGGGCAAAAGTTCTGGGCAAATATTGGCACAAGTTTGCCAAAGGGGATTTAGGGGCTTACGTGTTTACCCAAACTTGAGCTGCTCGCATATCGCATATTAAAAGTGCATTAAACCTGCTGTCCCCGAGAGAAAGACATTCCTCGGCTGCAATTGATTGGTTATACGTGTCCTTTGCCTTTAATTTCGTTACATTCCAATGCCACTCACTAAATTATTCACCTGTCCATAAACTCTACTCCCTACTATATATACCATATATAGTATATGCGAGTCTGAGTGCTGTTATTCCGTCTGGGCAGGTGCCGGTCAGAGCCATCGCAAATTACCCAAAAACAGAGTCACAAATATATATTCCCTCATCATTGGGTTAGTTAGCTTTGATTGGCGGCGATGGCCCCAAACAACTATTCCCACCTTAGCCATATTTCGTGGATCCTTTCAACACCTCTTGCCTTTTTGACGGCTTTATTACCACCGCCGGTATATATAGTATTGAAAACGCCAACTGGAGTGTGAGCTCCTCTGCCGCCGGCTCGCCATATTGATTATCGATTTGGGAATTGGCCTGGACTGGCTGGCTGACTTAACTTGGCTTAGATGGTTACCTGGTTGTGGTCCTCTTGCCGTCCTCCTGTGTGTGTATGTGTGTGTGTGTGCATTCAATTTGGGCAACGTGTTAGCCACTTTGGCTTAGACAACGGAGCAGCTCCTCGACTCACTTTTTGTGTTGTGCCGGCACGTTTGGATTTTATGGTTCATTTGTTGGCGCTTAGACGCTCGCTGGTTGCTTCGTTTAGTCCCTCGGCAGACATATATTGAAATGTTCATTGGACACACACCTCGGCAGAGGGAACACAGTGGTTCAGTGGCTCTATATTATATACCAGGAGATCTGGCGGGGTAACGAACCCTTCTTTATTTTGAATTTTCAATATTTTCCTTTATTTTTGAGGCGGATGTTGAGGGTTAAATGTTAGAATTATTTAAGATACTTTGAATATAAAAATCCCTTAGTTTCTATAAGTTTCTTGGAATAAATTTTAAGGGAAACTTACCTGTTAATATCATAGAACTTAATATATTTTCTATAAACACTTGGCTTCAGTGTAAACTGTATATTATTCACTGAATGTTTATAAATAGAAACAAAGAATATGCCACCTTTAGTCTGTGTTAAGTTAACTAGACTTGCCGCTAATAATTTCCCATTTTTTTTAACTCTTTCCAGATCGAGGACGAGGGCAACCATGGCAACGATGAGACCCGGCTCTTTATCCTCTCCTCGCTGGCCCAATCCCAGATGAGCCGCGTGGCCTGCATTCTGTGCGAGGAGCCGCTGCTTGTTTTCGATCGCTATCCCCTGGTCGATGGCTCCTTCTTCCTCAGTCCCAAGCAGCATTCCAGCGGCTGCATTGAGGTGAGTAACGATTTGCACAGCAAGTAAAAATATATACAAGAGAAATTATGAAAAAAGGAAAAGTTTATGTGGGATTTTTTACAAATATTTGTATGGGTAATATACTTAAGAGCTACCTCAGCTCCTGCACCCGTATACCCAAACCTTCTCTTCTTTTAAAATTGTTTAATTTTGCCAACATTTTTCTAGCAAGTATTTTGAAATAGTTTCCAGTGCATCCTCATCATTTACAAAACGTCAAATGTGCTCACTCCACACTCCCACTCTCGGTCCTACAAACCATTCCGCTTTCACTCGCCCACGTGGCTCTGAGAACTTTCAGCTGCAATTAGCGGGACGAGCTGGAGCTCCACCTTTCTGGGTGGACCTGACTGGAGCTGGCCGCTCCACCTTCACCGTCTCCTACCCACTCCCACTGCCACCGCCACTCCCATTGGCATGGCTTGCTTGGGATGTCTGTCCCCGCAATTTATGACCCATTTAAGTCGGCGTAATTACGCCGGAGAGGAGTTGGGAAAACTGCAGCACATTGCACATCACATTTTGCAGTTTGCAGTTTGCATTTTGTGTCTGCAACACAAAAAAGGGGGAACTGCTGCACGCACGACCTACGCTTTCATGGGGCTTATTTTCCCTGCTTTCCCTGGCTGTCAGTCCTCTGTGGGCTTTAATTTAAGCCTGGATTTATAATTCATTGCCAGCTGCCGCTGCTGCACTTGGAATTGGCTCTTTTGTGCCTTTCCGGCCCCTCCCTTGACTTTGACTTGGTCTCCAACTTCTATGCCGGCCTTTTTGTTCGTGGGCGGTGGCTTCAGTCTCGTCTCCTGGGCAAGTTTATGCATTTTGCATTTTATTTGAAATTATTATGTCGCGTCGCAATGGCAGCGCCTCCTCCCAGCTCCAGTTCCTGCCCCATCGCCCTGCGCCCTTTGTCGGGCATGCAAGAATGCGCTCCAGACCCTCCGCACCTTCCTCGTCCTTTGACACAAGTGGAAAAGTATAGAATCAGAAAGCTGATACCCTAACAAAAGGCGGTTTATTTGCCCTGGGTTTCTTGAGGCTTTGAAAGGGTATTTAACTAAACGAAAAAGAAATAATCAACTTTGTCAGTTTCTTTGCACAGAAATCTTTGACAAACACAAGTCTTGAGCTTTGAATGGATGTTCTTTAAATTCGCATAAAAAGCGAGTTATAAAAAGGAATTTATGATAGTTTGAATATATATATATAAGCAATTCTTAGCATTTTATGGGATATATATTTTGATTTATAAGTCCTTCATCTTGCAAAGATTGTTATCCCTTTTCCATGCTCTTAAAAGTCTATATATTTCACTTTAGGCTCCTAACTCAAACAGAAAGTTAAGCTTAATTTATATATTAAATTATTAAATGCCCAGGCAAACCTTTGTTTCCTGTTTAAGTGTATTTTAGGTTCTTAGAACCCATTCTTTTTCCTGCCATAATTTCTCATTGTGTGTCGGAGGCCCCCGAGGCTCCTGCTTGAATTATGCGGCGGGTTCCTGCCCCCTTTTTAGCCTTTTGTCTGCACCTTTTTCACCGCTTCCGCTTTTCGACTCCGTTTTTGCAGGTGAAATACGAGGGACGCACTCTCTACTTGACCTGTGTGTGCATGAGCTGCCTGGACGGAACCTCCAGCAGTCGCGTTATCAACTGCAGGTAAGGATCGCAGGCAGAGTTGAAGATATGGATGGGTAATGAAGAAATGGGGGAAATGGACATTTTGAATATAAATTTACCTCTTTTTCCATTCCGCACAGATTCTGCAAGGAGCCGTGGGATGGCTCCAGTTTGGTCCTGGGCACCATGTACGCGTATGACATCTTTGCGGCCATGCCCTGCTGCGCCGAGCGGTTCAAGGTGAGTTTTCTAGAGCTTTATTTTAATATTCATTTAGGGAAAGTGTAGAAAAATAAATAGTTTATAAATAGAAAGCAAAGAATAGGGGTTTTTAATATTTTCTAAGCGTTTTGTCATACTTAGAAAAGCAAAAAAAGAACATGCTCTTTAAAAGTTACTATGAATACACCTTATTATTAATTTATTGTAATTTTACCCCCATTTTGCTCATTTTTATCTTATAATTCCAGTGCAATAACTGCTTCAAGATGCTTATGCATCCGCAGCAGCGTCTAAGCTTCTACAGTGACTACTCGCACGGGGTGACCTGTCCGTATTGCAACACCCAGGATACGCACTTTGTGAAGCCGCTGAGCTTCTGCTATGCCAAGAATCCCGCACCGATTCCGGCGACGCGGCTGCCGACGCTCGCATAACATGAGGCCCCGTTGGAGTCGCCCGTGGGAACTACAGGCGCCGCTGCCATTCAGGCGCCAGGTGCCCAGGGCGCTTCAACGGCCTCCGGATCCGGATCTTCGGTATCGGTATCCACCGGATCCAGTTCCAAGCAGTCCAAGCAGCAGCTCTACAATGCCGCCATTGATTATTCGGCGCCGCTGCAGCAGCAAATCAATCCGGACTTGATTGGAGCCCATCCGCATGCCCAGCAGCATCAGCAGCAAGGGCGGCAACAGCAGCAGCAGCAACAGCAGCAGCAGCAGCAGCAGCCAGCACAGCAGCAACATCAGACACAGCAGCAACAGCAGCAGCATCAGCCACAGCAGCAACACCAGCCGCAGCAGCAACATCAGCCTGTGGCCAGCACTTTCCAGAGAGGCAACTTCCAGCAGCAGGCCAATAAAACCATAAACATGATGGCCATGACAGATGCGATGAGCAAGTACCAACAACAGCAGCAACAGCAGCAGCAGCAGCGACAACAGCACCTTGCAACACAGAAAGTAACAGGACCAGGACCAGGCGCAGGACTCGAGGGCCTTATACTGAGCAACACAACAACAACAACCAACAGCAGCAGCATCAGCAGCAGCAGCAGTATTAGTAACTTAATGATTAGCCATAATTCAGCAGCAGCAGCAACAGCAGCAGGCGGCGGCAACAAGATCCAGTCCAATTGGGGCCAAAGCGATGCCATCTCGGCCCTGTGGGGCTGCTCTAGCAGCAGCAGTGGCTGCTCCTCGGGCAGCGGATCACAGCCCTCGCTCAGTCCCACCGCGAGCAATCATGGCAACGACACCTCGAAGATGTTGTTGTGGAATAGCCAAGGAGCAGCGGCTTCACTCAGGGATCAACAACAACAACAGCATCAGCAGACGCAGCAGCATCAGCCACATGCCGCCTCGCCGACAGCCTCGCTGACCAGCTCCAGTTCCTCCTCCAACGGATGGAGCGGTGCCTCGCACTACGCCAGGCCGAATATCTGGGAGCTGCCGGGCCAGCAGGCATCGGGTGCCGGAGGAGCAGGAGCCAGGACTAACCTCACCAGTCACGACATCTTCACCGATCTCCTGAGCAACCTGAACATCAATCAGGATCAGCAGGCCAAAACTGATACCTCCGATGTCAGCTCGAACTCCTCCTCCTCCGCCGGTGAGCTCCTCGAGGCGGCCAATATCTGGGGCCGTCCGCTGTACGGCAACCAGCTCCGCCTCCAGGCGGAAGCGGAAGTGGCCATTGGCGGGGGCGCCGCTTGCATGCAGCTCTTTAACGATTATCTCAACATGAACTAAGATCCACTTTGTTACTTTTAGCTAAAATTTAACAACAACAAGAAGAGCGAGAGCAGGAGGCGATAATCCAAGTGTTTAGTTTTTAAAAACATTTGATTTTTGTGTACCACAAGCCACACACCCACACACACACAACACACCCACATCAGCAACAACACCGAGAGAAAACAATGCAAAACTAAAAACAAATTTCTTGTTATTTTTTGTTGAGTTTTTTTTTAGATATTTTTTTTTTGTTTAAAGGCACACACCTAACTACACCTACCTAAAACCATACACAACAAAAGCAATGATTTTTTCTTATTTTTTAAAGCAAATTTTTTATACATTTTACCAAAAAAAAAAAAATCCAAGCGAAATGTAAAAGCAAAAAAAAAAAAAAGGAGAAGTAGAAGTTAGTGACGAGGGAAGAAACAAAAGAAACATTTATACATCACGACGAGGGAAACATTTTTATTTAGCATAAATTGAAGGCAGGGCATTATAAATTGTTTAAACAAATCATGATAATTGCTGTGCTGCTCAATAACACACAAAAAACGGACGAAAATGAAAGCAAAATGGAGAAGGAGAAGGATAAAGAGTAGAAGTAGAAGTAGGAGTAGACGAGAGAGAGTAAAGCGAGAGAAAAGGGGAGAACATACGAAACAATTGCTACAATTTAACAAAAAACGTAAAATTAAACATAAACCCTAAATTTAACGAGAAAACAACAACCTAAACGATAAGTTGCACATCTTTACCTAAGCGATTGGTAATTATTCCTAGTTTTTAGTAAGTAAAACACACACACTCACACACAACCTCTAGGCCGATTAAGTTTCTCTCTCTAATCTTCCCAGACAACACACACAGTTCAGTTAGGTCCTCCGAAGAAGCCACACCCACAAATAGCAGCCAGAGGCGGCACATGCAATCCACTTTTAACCCCCCACAGTATTTCAAGCAGTCCACACCCTCGCCCACGCCCCCCACTCACTCTCTATGTTGTAAGTCCTCAAAAGAAAAAAAAAAATAAGAAAAAATACAAAAAAAAAAGTATAGAAAACTTAAAGAACTTTCGGCGCAGCGTGATCATTAATTAGTAAGCATAAGGTTTAGGTTATAGAGCGATCTTCGTGTATGTATGTACGTCTTAGGGTTCTTTCAAGCAGAGCAGCCGTATGTGATGGATCTCTAAAATGGTGGAGAGTCATTGGCACTCCTCACTATCGTTTAGGCTTAGTAGGTTTTAAGATCGATTTTTCTAAATTTTATTAAATGGTATGCAAAAGCAAACATCCAAACAATTTATATAGAGCGGTTCAATGTTTCCTGTTTTTGTGTTTATATTCCGTGCATCGAAAAGTCACCAAATCCCCTGAGGAAATCACACCCTTCCCCGCCCAATTCCCCTCGAGAAATTGTGAAATTTGTGAAAATTTCAATTGAATTGAAATTAAAATATGTTTAGGCAGCTTAAACCTTACATTTTGATCAGCAAATATCTGTGTTTGATTGCAAATTCTTTGAAACTCTGTGAAGTTTTTAATGAAATTGAAAATTAAAACCCCCTTGATAGCCATCTGTGAAAGCAAGTTTTGGTAACCTAAACCCTAAATCTCCTTTTTTCCATTTCTTCTCTCAAAAATCTGTGAAGTTTTTAATTAAATTAAAACTAAAATCCCCAGTTGATAGCCCCCTTCTGTGAAACTCAGTTTAGGCCACCTAAACCTTAAAACCAGACAGCCAAAACTGTCTTAAATTTCCCAGCTTCAGTTATTTTAATTTTCCATTTTAAAATCTTGTGAAATTTTTAATAAAATTGAAAATAAAACCCTCCTTGATATGTCCCCATCTGTGAAAGGCAGTTTAGGAAACCTAAACCTTAAAACCCATGACCAACTGTGTTATGCTTTGCACCTTCTGTTGTCCTGATTTCCAATTTTAAAACTGTGAAATTTTTAATAAAATTAAAAGTAAAACCACCTTTGATATATCCCCATCTGTGAAAGGCAGTTTAGGTAGCCTAAACCTTAAAACCAATCACCAAAATCTGTGTTAGATTTTCCATCTTCTGTTCTCCTGATTTTTCAATTTTGAATTCTGTGAAATTTTAATGAAATTGAAAGTAAAATCCCCTGATATGTCCCAACTGTGAGAAGAGTTTAAACCGAAAAGATCAGCAGAAACTGTGTTGGATTGCCTCAGATCCCTAAAACCCTATTGCGTTCGATACGAACCCTAAAGCTTAATCTCTGTAAGTTTCGTCAAATCATCTGTGAAAAGAGTGGACGGGTTGTCCTCCAAATGGTTTTCCTTTTCGGGATTCCAACTATTAGTGAGGAGACTCGACGCTCATTTAAACAACTTCACTGTGAGTGTTCGAAACGAACGAAATTTTTATAAAAAATTACAAAAATCCCGCTCCAAATTGTGACTAGGCCAGGCCCCTAAAAGGAATCCCTCGTGAAAACCTTGTTGCAAACAAACATTTTCAGAAAATGTCTAAACCCCAGACCAAAATTGCCTCTGCGAAGACAGCCAAAACTGTGACAAAACAACCCCCGATATTTGCTCAGCCCCCTGTGAACATTAAAAATGTATTTTTGATATTCCTGTGAATTGCTGTTCGGAAGGAACGAATTTTTGAGAAAAATTTAAAACCCCAAACCCCGAAAGCAACTGTGAATGCGCCTAGAGAATAAGAGAAGCTGCCTTTCTTTCACTTTTCAAATTATTCCAAAGGTTATTTTATAACCGATTGGATTTCTGTGTTTTCGATCGATGCATTGCATGGAATTTTTTGGATATAAATTAAAAAGAAAACCCCTTTCGAATATCTGTGAATGCTGTCCCACTCTCCCGAAATTTCCCCATTTTTTACCTTATATTTGGTGACTTTTGGTGAGGGTTCATCTGCTTGAAATACAAACTTTTTGAGGGATCTACGAGAATTGCATCTGCTGACCTTTCTTTCCGAATAATAATAATAATCAAATGGATAGCCGCCGCCTCTTTTTTGGGCATTTAGCATTGCCGCCATTTACATACCAAATATTTAATAAACATTATTTTAAACTACAAAAGTTTTTCAGAAGAAGGGACTACACTGAGTGATAGAAAATTATTTGTTGCATACACACAACCTACCAGTAACGAGAGGACTTCGTTATGCATACTTATATAGAGCTACCGTTAAGTTACCTATAACCTATGAACCTAAACCTAAACCTAAATTTGATAGAAACTAAACGACAAGCGACACTTTTTTGGCATTTACTTGAGAGAATTATATATAATATAAGTTTGGCACACAGTTTATATATAATTTTCGTCTAAATTTAAGGTTTTAATCTAACTAGATGAGGAGAGTGTGATGAAGTGAACTTATTTATAGGAAACCCCCCCCACACACACAAAAGTAAACATGACACAAACACAAAACACACAAAATACGAGATACACAGACCCCCCAGCATATATAGTTATATAGATATTTAATTGGAGTAACACACGACACTACATATATTGGTAATAAGTTCTATGCAAGCCGCACCACCAACTACTACGTAAGTCAGCCCCGTGTTTTAGTTTGATTTCAGTGTTTTTTGTTTTTAGTTAAATGTGCTAGGATGATGCGCAGTCGATAAACCACAAAAAACTTATGCCCACCTCAGCCACCAAGAAGAAAAACGAACGAAGTATATAGAGAACAGAAACCCCTGAATCAGTAATCATTATAATAATAGTCAGACTTCCGATCACAACTAAACTAACTCTTAATGAAGGCGTTACCCTAGGAAGTAGAGGCGTCGAGTTAGCAGCGACGAGAGCGAGAGTAAAACACATTAAAATGTAATTTATATTACCTCCTTAGCAAAAATCAATAACAAATAATAACAAATAACGAATAACAAAATAAAAAACTAATAACAATGTTTTCTAAATGCATATTAAACTATGATAAATCAAGGCAACAAATAAAACAAAATATGTACGTTTAAAGTAATCAATTTATAAACAATTTAAAGCAGTTTTTGTTTTAGTTCATAATTTCTGTACTCGAGAGAACTCTTCAAAAACAACACACACTTTATATATATACTACACATATATATATTTTATGTTAAACAAATGATATGAAATATTTGCGCGCTTTTCCCTTTTCCCCTTGAACCGCGAAAAATAAAATATTGATTTGATTAGTGGTATTATTTGACGATCTTCAGTTACTGGAACATGCCAAAACTCGTGTAGAGCCCAGCAAAATGTTTAAACTTTAACCAAAATTCTTAAAAACCAATTTTTGATAGCTCCCTCCGAGCTCTCTCAGATCATCTGATGACGCAATGTACAAATTGGTGAAGTTTAGGCACTTTCAACAACCGCGATCCTCTCATATATTTCCCCGCAAAGCAGCGCAGCAAATATTTCCCAAAAAATCCAATCTTCTATATCCTGAAAATCCCACAAAACCCATTTCCCAAGACCCCAAAAAATTTATTGATTGATTCCCGATTGTAATTTTTGTTTAATTTAAATATACACACACCTTAGCACACTTTTGTTTATGCCTAATTCGTAATGTGTAATATATTATATGTATACTTTGTACCTTCTTATGTTATACAACAAATATACCCGACTCCACCCCTCGCCCAGTGTTCCCCCTTTCCACCTTTCCACCCCTCTCTCCTACACACATTTTGGCAATTCAACTTGAATGTCTACTTTTAATGTAATTTAGTTGAATATTTTAGTTGATTTTTATTATTATTATTCGTACTCCGTTCACCGTGCTACGTGAACGGGCAACTAAATAAATTTAATTGTATTTCAATAAAAACAAAAACAAACAAAAAACATAAGAAAAGGACAAAAATTACATTACTTTCTGCTATTATTATTACTACAATTAATATTGAATTTTTGTTGAATTTTCAAATGATTAAATGAAATATTTTTAATAATTTGTGTATTGTATTTTTATTTGATTTTATTTCGGTTCCTTTGGTTGCTTTCTTTGGTTGCAAACTGCTGCATTGATTGAGATAAAGCCCATGATATATATGTTTAAATGGATAATTGATAAAAAAATAACAAATGCCGGACGACAAACTGCCGACTAGATGAAGGAGACCGGAATGATGGGGCAGCAGAGAGACCTTTACCGAAATGTATTGCTTAGAGGAGGATCTCCCAATCCGATCTAGATCCAGTTTACTCCGATCGCGACTTAGTTTAGCATTTAGCAGCTACCTCAGTTAGTCACATCTACACATATAGACTCTTAATCACACTGAAGTACATAATTACTCGACGTAGGAACATGTTAATCGCAGCTTAAACAGATAGCTTAGAACCGAGAACCCCCGAGATTATCCTGAATTCGAACCCCCAGTCCCTGTACCTTTTCTTTTTGATCTTTAGCAAACGTTTGCTTACTGAGTTACCTGTCTGTCTGTCCCCCCAGCACTAAATCAATTTCTTAGTTGAATTTTCAGTTGAAAGCGCAGAAAAGCTGAGAAAGAGAAGCAGGAAGTGAAAGTGGAAATGAAAATGAAAGTGAAGGAGGTCGAAATGTTGTAGTCGAATTTTTGTTCACGTTTGTTCTCGTTAAGTTGAAGATTTCATGCCAAAGTACAAACCTTAAATCAATTCTTCTTCGTAATTCCTAAACTAATCAATCACCTTTAACCTATCCCCCAGTTTTATTATCCCAACCTAAGTTCGCTTGAGGGCTGCACTTGTTTAGCAACTAAGTGTATTTATATTTATATATGGTAACGAGTCAAGAAGAAACACATATGCGATCTTCAATCGAAAACGATAACGATAACGAATATCGGATTCCCGAAATTCCCGGAGGAGACTTTATTTGCATTTGGCATTTTGGACAGGTTTTGCTAGAAACGAATTTGGTTTACTTGCGAGCATATGGACTCGACCCGTCGTACATTCGTATTCGTATTCGTATTGCTATTATTGGTATTGTATTGTATTGAATATTGTATTGGAATTATCCCTAGAGTACGTAGCATTAAGCATCAGCGAGTGCGACAGAGCAGAGAGCCGACGTTGTGGAACGGAACCGCTGGTTAAGTGGACCAACAGTCGGTTGATCAGGTCCCATCTCGGGACATACCCCTATTACTAGGAGTAAAAACTGGAGTGTTGAGCAAGCAATACGAGCGAAGGCCCCACAAGGCAGCCACCATTACTGCGGAAGCCCCAACTCGCCCCCTCAAAAAACAAAAAACTCATCCCCGTCTGGGCTTTTTTGATTTAGCTAATAGGTTATATAGGCTTACAAGTAGGAAACACACTACACAGTACACCACACTACACTACACCACTCGGGGGTGTTTATATATTACGCCTTGCCCAACTTATGTAATCAATTGAGCAAGCGAATGATGGCGTGGTATATGGACTTTCCCCTATATATTACACATATATCTCTATATATATTATATATCTTTTTTGAGGCGCACTCGTGCTGATGGAGTATGAATTGTCGAACAATCGTTGCCATATTTATTTCGCTATAAGTCACCAGTCCAAGTCGTGTCTATGTGTTGTACTTAGGTTTTAGCAGTGCCCACATACAGTTCGTTTTAACTTGTAACCCTCGATGTTGTGTTTTGTTCTCTGTAGGATCATGTATTACCCTAGACTAGAATTAGGCTAAGCTTCATGAGAATATATTTAGGGGTAGGCATTAGCGATAATCGATAGCGGATAATCGATAATAACCGAAGGACTGATCCTGTGCGAGTGTGTGTCGATATTGAAATTGTGATGAGCAA
The DNA here is from genome assembly GCA_008042775.1 of Drosophila pectinifera. Classification (NCBI taxonomy): domain Eukaryota; kingdom Metazoa; phylum Arthropoda; class Insecta; order Diptera; family Drosophilidae; genus Drosophila; species Drosophila pectinifera. The sequence continues at coordinate 18,735 of VNKC01004957.1, forward strand.
CAGCGACTGACTGACTGAAATACTCTGATGAATTATCTCCAATACGTATATAGAGAGCGTGATCCGTATCCGTAGTAGGGAATAAGCACTACATATATAGAACATCCAAGCAATTCAGGTATGCGAACTAATCAAGAATTCAAGGACTTCCAGCGAACACAGAGACTAACTACGAAGCAAACAAAATGCAAACAGAACTCTCTACCTCATTGTTGAAACGTTTGTAGCCGAGTGTGTGGCTCTTTAGCACCCGACAATACCTCAGATGCAGAACCAAAAAAAAAGGAAAGACAGAAATCGAAATCGATATCGTTTATCGATGATCGATAATCGAAGCTAGGTGGAAAGTGTAAAGAAGTGAAGGAATCAGAAGAGATAAAGGACTTGCAGTGTAAATTTGAATACGTATTACGTGTAGTTTATGTACAGCATTCAAAAGGTCATCTCCATCTCCATGTCATGTCATGTCATCTCATGTCCAGTCATGTCAGTCATCCAACACAAATACACGCACACACACATCGCCACAGTCTAAGGACGCAGGACTCAGGACCCAACTCGAATCATTGCATTCCATTGTAGTGTTAGTCACGCGCAAGAAGACAACACCAAGTCACCAAATCAAATCGAATCGAATCATTCGAATCGCACTCACTTAGGCTAAGCTAAGTACTCGATTCGAACACTCGAACACTCCCAGGACAGCCACAAAATAGTTGATAAGCACCATTGGCATTATAACTCATTATAACTTAGGTTTTGAGATCAGGATACAATCATTTTGCACACTTTAATTTGCATTTGGATTCACTTGATTTCCGATTCGAAAAGAGCTCCCCGATATGTGATATATTTAATTCGTAAATGCAAAATCGAAATTGAATTTGAAATTGAAATTGAAGAGAAGGCGAAGGATAAGCGAAGGAAAAACTCAACATCTGTGAGCATTGGCTTAGCAATTAAGTTCGAAAGAGTCTTAAGGTTATATATACTTGTATTTGGATTCGGATAAGGAACACCAACTGTGAGAGCATTAAAGATGATCTGAAATCAAATGAAATTTAAGGAAATCATATGTGGTATATTTTTTGGCTTGAAATTTGTAAAATTCGCATAGGAATCGAATTCGATCGTCTATTTTGGATATTGTACTTCGGTAAGCTTAGGTTTAGTTGTTGTCAAAACAAAAATAACACTCACACACACAAAAGAGTCTGCGAAACAATCAAGCATTTTCAAACCGAAAAAAAAACACTCAAAACTGTGACGAAATTTATACACAACCGTCGTTCCGCAGAAAATTCCCCTAAGTTTAAACAAAATTAACAAACACTCTCAAAAATGTAAACATTTTTGTGGCTGCTTCGAAGAAAGTAAAATAAAATAAAATAAATGGTAATCACTCGCTAAGTAGATTCGCTTCGGGTCCCCTAAGGACTCTCAGGCATAGAACTCTAAGCTCTAGGCTAAGCACGCTTCCCAACTAGACCCCTTCGAAACCCAAAAAAAGGATCAAGGGGCAATCAATATACTCACTCTTAAAAAACACACACTCACACGAATACAAATTAATGGAATAATTACCTCAGATTAGAATTTTTCTAGTTTAATTCTTACAAATATACATATAAATGTTAAATGACGGAAAACCAAAAGAAAAACTAACGAAAATATTATGAAAATCACTTATACACTCCACAAAAAAAAAAAACTAAACAAAAACAAAAGATTAAAACGAAACGAGCATTTTTTAAAGGCAAGTTATGAGAAATTTTAATAGTAAAATTCAAGAGCAATTTATTATACAATGGCATCAACAAAATACCAAGTAATACCTAAGCAAAATACACACATACATACATCAAAATGCATGCATCTCAACTAACAAACTAAACCAAAAGTCAAGTAAACTACGAGTAACTAAATTAAATTTAAACTAAAGCAAACTTTTAACAGTTCCCCATAAATCACAAAGCAACCGATTAATTATTATATAGAGTACAGCCCCCACATTTATAAATACTCATATATATACATACCAAGAATCGCTGCCAAATATCGAAGCTGCCACGCCCACAGAAATCCCCTAAAGTATTGAAATACCAAATTATGGAAATCCCAGCTCAAGAGCCGCTATAGAAAACAAAGGGGAGTTACCATTAACGTAGGGACTTTATACATGTACATCTTTTATCGTATATTGATCTTGGCTATTATTATTGCATTATTACGCATTACGCACTGCGAGTATCGTATATCGTATATCGTATATCGAGTATCTATTATATATGGCATATATTGTATATGAAGTTTTCATTGTACTATTTAATAATCTATTGGAGATTGATCCTTGTATGTTTCGTTATAAGTATTTCATACCCATACACACTCATACCCATTCACACATACACTTACACTCACACACACACCAACACACTGACACTGGACATCCTGTTGACCTTTTTGTTCTCCATTAATTTCAGGGGAGGCGGGACGGGAACCCAGATCCTGCGGCGTGGGCGTGGTCGCGTCTACTCACATAGATGAATTTCTGCTGCTCAGGTAAAGGCGTAGACCACGCCCCGCCCGGCAAAGGGACACGCCCACCACCCCCGCCCCCTGCATTCAAGGAGCAAAAACACAGGATGTATCGTGCCAAGGATTTTGTGTTAAAATTCCGTTTGTTTAGTTAAACTAGAATTCCGTCTCTTTCCCAACTCAAAATCTGACTCAAGACCTAAGATCTTTTAATAAGAGATGGATAAATAACGATATTTTATCGACATGGCTTTGATTAACGTCGATGTCCCATGAATAAATTCGATATTTTTTCAGCTCTTAGTTCCCAGAGCAAAAAAGGAGTCGAAAGAGCACGAAAAGAATTAGAGGAGCCATAGTGGAATTTTGTTTAAGTTTTTTGTTTCGTTTCTATTATTGAAAAGGAAATTTATGCAAATAATAAGATAATAATATTAAACAAAGTACACTTTACCTTATTTAGATGCAATGAAACTTTAATTCCTTGAATTAGTCAAATTTGATTTTGGACCTGAACAAAAACAAAATACAAAAAAAAAACACACAAAAAAATACAATTACAAGTGTAAAAAAATCAAACAATTACTTGCTAAACAAATAGACAAATGTGCCGACAGGACGGGGATAAGGATAAGACGAAGGATCATAGTGCGATATCGGTGTCCAAAAATTCATCTTTTCCCGCCCTGATTGGTACTCCTCCAGTTTGGATTTTGTGTTAAACAAGCAAACAACAAATCTAATATGAATATTTATTGTATCTCTTACTAAGCAACAAAAAGCGAGCATCCTTTGATTTCCTTGTTGAAACTAAAGCAAATATACAAAGCGTCGAGCCAGCGGAGAGAAATTACAAAGTAACATTGAAAGATACAAAAACATGAACCTCAGCACTCCTGCATCCTACACAAAATGTAACGAAAATGCAAAAAGATAACCCTAAACAAATCCTAGCGAATCAAACGAAGAAAGCAGAAAGCAGAAGGCAGAGAGCGGAGAAAGCTAAGCCGTAGAGAAGAAAGTCAAAGAGTCAAAGCATAAGTAAAAGCAAGAGCAAAAGCGCCCCTCCCCCTTTTCGAAAGTACAAATTGTTTTTATTGTGAGAGGATCTTTTATCGAAACAAAGTTGAATGGAAAGATGATCGATATACTCATATCGATTGGTGTCGATAGGCAGGCAGAGTCTGAGGAACACATCACGAATTCTGTTCGATCCATAGTTTCAGCCCAACTTTGCTTCCGGAAAAACCAACCGAAACCCAAAACCAAAAAGCTAACCAAAAATATCTTGTGTAAAATGAATATTTAACTTGGAGAATGCAATTCAGTAGACGCTTATCGAATATCGTTTATCGATAACAGCAGAAATAATCATTTGCCAGCCTCTCTCTAAGCTTACACTAACTCACACAACCCACACACACCCACACAATCACACCTACATTCATCTACACTCATCATTGGCATATTAAATCATCAAATTAAGAAACTAAAACAAACAAAAAAATAAAATAAAATAAAAAAGATAATTCTAGACACACACACATACAAACATATATTGTACTCCCCACATTTAGCACTTAACACATTCATACATAAATCACTCATGATATGCGTATTTTTCTCTATTTATAAAAATAATAATAATAAAGTAATAATATACGGAATATGTAACATTTACTATGTACTACCTTATGAATCGATTACACTTCTAATTATATACCTAAAAATATATATATATATTTTGTATAAGCGATCGGGTTGGATCTCGATCCGGCAGACTCTCAAAGAACACAAAGAATCTTTCAATAAAGCGCGACCATTGTCGCTTATAATCATCAAGAACCCAAAATTGTCAATATTTTTTATTTTTTTGGACGGAATCGAAATTTTTATAGACTTTTTAAATTCTATAAAAATAGATAAGGCTTGCTTAAGTACAAAAGAATTGGAAAAGCAGTAAGTAAATTCTGAAATACCTCTCTGGTCAGCCAGATAGAATTGCATTTTGACCCAAACCAAATAAAAACGAAATTAAGTATGCAGATTAAATAACCAAATAGAAACCAACATTTAACAGCTTTCCGAATTTAAATTAAGGCTGATTTGGCTTAGTTATGTCAATTTTTTAGTCTGACTTGTCCAAAAAATTAGGGTCTTGAGAGCATAACTTGGCCAAAAATTAAATGATTTCCAAACTAAGTATGCAGATGAATTAATCAAATAAAAACCAACATTTAAAAGCTTTCTGAATTAAAATTAAGGCTGATTTGGCTTAGTTATGGAAATTTTTTAGTCTAACTTGTCCAAAAAATTAGGGTCTTGAGAACATAACTCGGCCAAAAATTGAATGACAGCCAAATGCCGTATATTTTCCGATTCACCGTTAAAATTCCAATTTTTTAACAATAAAATACCTAGAAAAATGAGAAATACAATTTTGGCCAATTTTTCAAAATTTGATAAGGGGTTACATCATTAAAATTGTCAAAAATTGACAAAAATTTAATCTTTGTTAATTCCTAAATTTGATATGCAGATTAATTAACCAAATAAAAACAAACATGGAAAAGCTTTCCGAATTGAAATTAAGACAGTTTTGGCTTAGCTATGGTTATTTTTTGTCTGACTTGTCCCAAAAATTAGGGTATTAAAATATCGACTCAAAAATGCGAATATTTGATGT